>JBBBVU010000020.1:18155516-18169154 GCA_037177055.1 Atherinosoma microstoma | reverse complement strand
GAGAGAGAGAGAGAGAGAGAGAGAGAGAGAGAGAGAGAGAGAGAGAGAAAGAGAGAGAGAGAGAGAGAGAGAGAGAGGGGAGTGCTGGGGTGGGGCGGTGGGTTAAAGGGGGTGTTGCGTTCAGTGCTTTCATGTTTCTGCACTTCTCAGAGATCATCTGTCAAACAGAGTGAGTGGGCGGGCCTGTGGAGGATTTCTCTCTTTCTGTGTTTCTGAGCAGGTTTTAGCCACATTAGCTGCTCATGCTAACATACTAGCACGAGCAATAGGTTCTATAGGCGCAAACACAACAAAAGAGGAAGCAACAGCTCATCAGGAAACCTGCTCCATCCCCAGGTTTCCTGTTGTGGTCCACGTTAAAGTCAAGTTAAACAACCCCATGTTAACTGGTGGGTTGGTACCAGATTGTTTAGTAACTGATATTCTCTCCTTCTGCTACTGGGAGGTTTGCATTGCAACGATTAACATTTTTAATCACGATTAATCGCATTGTTCAATAATGATTTAAAAGAGGTGTATTTTAAAAGTACTGCTACATGAATAAAAGTGCAGTAACTTTCGGTTTTAAAAGCACTATTCCCTATAAAAGTAGGAGTAAAAATATTCCTCTCATCTTAAACATGAATGTAATAAAATCAAATAGAAGCAGTCAGAGAGCGCAGACCTCCGCCAAGCCATAGGGTGACTCAATGAGAAAATCCCCAAAAGACCCAACAGCCCACCCAGTACCCCCTATATTTTGAACCTTCTGGATCACCATATCCAGAATATCAACCTGATCCGGGTCAAACAAAGTCGGAATATAACGCTGTAAGTAGAAGGTGAGAGGTGTTTTACAACGTTTTGGACATCGCTGCACCAAATGCATAGATGTCCATAACTTTTCGAGACAGACAGACAGATAATGTCAAGTTGTAATTTTGACAGCTAAACCTTGTCAAGAGGCTGTGAAGCAGGGGGACAGGACTAGCATAGGCCGTGTACAATTGCATTTCGGAAATCCTTGATTGTATTTCCGACACTGAATGAAACAATGACACACTACAATCATAATAAATCTTTTCACCATGTAAACACTTTAGCGTCCATGTAAACACGTCAGCTGGAATCACTGATCAGATTTATTTCAATCGGATAAATGACATATTTGTCCATGTAAACAGACTGACCTAATGATGCCAATTCAACTGTAGAGTTCATGCATTTATTGAATAAGTGGGTGGATGCTTTCACTGAAATGCAGTAAACATGATTGGTGCAAACCTTAAAAATTTCATGGTAATGGAGTCATGCTGCCTCCTACATGGGCTGCTGTCTCTCTACTGTCCCCCTCATGTCCAAAGACGAGCAATAATCCGCATCTTTGGTGTCATCAGACGGCCAACCAGAAACAAAAAGTGCTCTGCAGACCCAGTGCCAGGACATAGCCTTCCATTTTGCATGGAATCCAGGCTGCTCGCTGGTGTTTGTTCATGGAAAACCGGTGAATAATAATTTCCTGTTTGCATGCCTTCTGGCTTCGACAATTACAACATTTAGATACACAACAACTTCATTTCCTTGGTAAAGATGGACACAAAACCTAGGTTACTTTACAGCTGCACTTTCTGCCTTCAGAAGCATCTTTGCACATGCGCGAGTAACTAATGCATAAATTAAGAAAAGGGTTGATTGTCTGAAACTGACATTGGAACTCAGAGGTAAACTCTGAACTCTGCACTGCCCCCTAGTGGATGTATTGGCTAACAACTAGGGATCGACCAATAATCGGCATGGCCGATAATATCGCCCAATATTGGGCAATTTTATGATAATCTGTATCGGCTGTTTTTCCCACCGATAGCCGATAAAATAAGTTTATTTTAAAACGCGCTCCTTTGGCTCTCATACAGCAGTCTCTCTCTGCCTGAAGGCACCGCTCTGGGCTGTATGACAATGTCCCGCCTACAGCCCCCACTGATTGGCTGTCAGGGGCTGTGTAGCCAATCAACACTGACGCTTCTAGCTGCAGCTCCAGCTGAGGAGCGGAGAGGACGCTGCACCGCGGTTGATGAGTGAAGGTAATGCAACAGAAATGTTAGAAGTTGCAATAAAACCCCTCAATGCTGAAGTTTTAAAGACAGCAAAACCTTATTATGATCAGTTTCAATGACATGCATGTCCACAGGCGACATCTGGACCTACCTGCCTGCACGTCTATATGCACATGTAGTGCGACACGGTTGTGCAAATAGCCTAAATGATTACGTCTCTAAAAATAAATATTACCACGGGGGGGAACTTCATCAAGTGAACATGATGTGGAGCACCTTTATTTAATAAAAATAAGACCTAGTAACATGGGTAACCTACAGCATGTAGCCCACAGATTAAGAGAGATGAACCTGTTAAATTTCACAAGCAGAGTCGACTTTTACAATGTTTCATGTCGTTTGCTAACAGTTTACATGTTAACAGTAAACTTGATAAGCACGCCGTCTTCATACTGGACGTTCTGACCGCGTATAGAGATCTTTACACGCCGTCTGTTTCTGTTAGGTGTTTTTTTCCCAAACACTTTATGGAGTTTGGTGGCGCATGAGACGTGAATATGTGGAATATTTTTGACGTGACGTCAACAACAACGCTGCTCAGATGTGTTCACGTAGGAATCGAAATTTACCAATTAAATTTGCTTTGCATTGGAGTAAAAGTAGTAATTTTGCTGAAAATATAAATGACTAATAAATTAATGTAATAAATTATTTTAATAAAAAGTATTTTAACCAGTGAAAGTTAAATTTTTATTTATTAACTAATAATGCTATTTGATAATATTATCTATATGAAAAATAACAACAAAAGCAACCAATAAATGAAGTGAGCCAAGGTTACTGTTCCTGCAACTCTCTTTATTGGTTTGCACTTAATCAGGCTAGATGTACCTGAGAGATCATTAACTGTTTTTCATCTATCATAAGACTAAAAACTAATCAGATTTTGTGTTTTTATCCAACAGTTTAAGGTCTTTATATCACAGATTTTCACAGTGTACGAAACAAACTACCAGTATTCTGTATTCAGTCTGATCCTGTGTGTTATTCTCAGTTTTGACACCAAAATTTATATTTTTGCTGTAAATGAATATCTGTTCTAAATATCGGTTATCGGCTTCCTAAATTATTAATAATCGGTATCGGCCTTAAAAAAACGATATCGGTCGATCCCTAGTTTAGATCAGCTGATGAGTTGTTGCACCATCAAATCAGAACATTATCACTGGTTCTGGTGTTAGGGCTGGGCTACAGATCACACATCATGTCTCAATATTTGTCCATACATGAGTGATATCTTGATATTTTCTCTCTCCTGTAAAGGAAGAACAGAAAGACAGTGGCAGCTGTATGAAGGAGGGATGTGTTGTTGGTGAACCAGCTGATTCTAATGCCCCTTTCACACTAACACCTAGTCAGCCCATCCTTCATTCAGCCGACACCACACTAACCCGGTTTTGTCTGTTCCGATTACAATAGAAGGCAATAGCAGCCGTCTTCCCCCTGTGAGCGAGGTTTCATGAAGTCATTTGTTCGCGACACACGCACACTCCGCTAGCAAGCAAAGGAACGTCCTCACTTCTATATTTGACTCTAGACTTCTAGACTTGACTCGGACTCACGATTCAAAACTTGTGAACAATCTTATCTTTTTCATGATATATTCGCTGTCTGATCTCTTGTCTGCTGTCTGTGACGTGCGCTGTCATTTCAATCAATCAAAACAAAGGCACTGCCATGAACACAGCTGCTTCTACAGCGCTGCGGTAACTTTAGTGTATGGATAAGTTAATAAAGAGTAAGGAACATAAGAGCAGAAAGCTGAAACGTCTGCAGTAAAATCCAGGAAGCTTGATCCATCACATCCACCTTAAAACATATGGTGGTGTTATTATGCCTCATTTTTGAGCTAGCAGAGAGCCATTCTGAATGCAGAAAAATACGTTTTAGAGGCACATGATTTATATTTCGAGCTGAATTTTTTTTTAGCTGAAATAAAAAATAATCCGAGCAAACAAAAATTAATTTTGTGCACACAAACTTTATTTCTGCTTGCTCCTATCTGTGGAGACACACGCTGATAAAAATATTAATCTGTTTCAATCATCTGCTCCCTTGGTCTGCGCACTGACACAAGCTGCTCACATGCGCCGTGGAACCGTGGACACCGTGGAACTGTCAACCGCGTAAAACAGTGGAACCGTGAACACCGTAAAACAGTGGACGCCATAGAACCGTAGACGCTGTGGGACCCCGGACGCTGTAGAACCGTGGACGCCGTGGAACCCTTGACGCAGTAAAACCGTGGACAGCGTAGAACCTTTAATGCTGTGGAACCCTGGACGTCGTGGAACCGTGAACGCCGTAGAACCGTGGACGCCATGGAACCCTTGACGCCGTAAAACCGTGCACGCCATAGAACCGTGGACGCCGTAAAACCGTGGAACCCCGGACGCCGTAGAACCGTTGACGCCGTGGAACCATGGACGCTCTGGAACCCTGAACGGCATAAAACCGTGGACGCCATAAAACCATGGACAGCGTAGAACCGTTGACGCTGTGGAACCCTGGATGCTGTGGAACCCTGGATGCTGTGGAACCGCGGATGCCGTGGAACCATGGATGCCGTAAAACCCCCTATGCTGTAGAACCGGGGACGGCATAGAACCGGGGACGCCGTAAAACGTTGGAACCGTGAACGGCGTGGAACCGTGGACGCCGTAAAACCGTGGACGCCATGGAACCATGGACGCCGTAAAACCATGGACAGTGTAGAACAGTTGACGCTTTGGAACCGTGAATGGCGTAAAACAGTGGAACCGGGGGGGAGCCATGGAACCGGGGACGGCATAGAACCGTGGACGCTGTGGAACCCTGGACGCCGGAAGACCATGGACGCCGTAAAATCGTGGACGCCGTAAAACCGTGGAACCGTGGACGGCGTAGAACCCTGGACGCCGTGAAACCGTGGGCGCCGTGAACCAATGACACTGTGAACCATGGACAGCGTAGAACCCTGGACGCCGTAAAACCGTGGACGCCGTGAACCAATGACGCTGTGAACCATGGACAGCGTAGAACCCTGGACGCCGTAAAACCGTGGACCAATGACGCCGTGAACCAATGACGCTGTGAACCATGGACAGCGTAGAACCGTTGACGCTGTGGACCTGTGAACAGAGTAAAACAGTGGAACCGTGAACGCCGAGGAGCTGTGGACGCCATGGAATCCTTTACGCTGTAAAACCATGGAGGGCGTAGAACCGTTGACGCTGTGCAACCCTGGACGCCCTGGAACCGTGACCACCGTGGACGCCGTAAAACCGTGGAACCCCGGACGCCGAAGAACCGTGGACGCCGTGGAACCGTTGACGCTGTGAAACCTTGAAAGCTGTGGAACCGTGGATGCCGTAAAACCGTGGAAACCCGGACGCCGGGGAACCATGGACTGCGTAGAACCGTGGACGCTATGGAACCCTGGACGCCGTGGAACCGTGGACGGTATGGAACCCTGGACGCCATGGAACCCTGGATGCCATAAAACAGCGGACGCCATAAAACCGTGGACACTGTAAAACCGTGGAACCCTGGACGCAGTTGACCCTTGACACCGTAAAACCGTGGACGGCGTAGAATCGTTGACTGTGGAACCCTGGACGCCATCGAACCGTGGACGCCGTGGAACCCTTCACACCGTAAAACCGTGGCCGCCGTGGAATCCTTGACACCGTAAAACCGTGGACGCCGTAGAACCGTAGACTGTGGAACCCTGGACACCATGGAATTGTGAACAGCATAAAACAGTGGAACCGTGAACACCGTAGAACTGTGGACGCCTTGGAACCGTGGACGCCGTGGAACCGTAGATGCCTTGGAACCGTGGACGCCGTGGAACTTTGGACGCCGTTGAACCGTGGACCCTGCAGGTGTGAAACCTGGATCAGACGCTGTGGAACGTAAATGGCTCTGTTGGGATTTGTTAATTGCAACGTTTTAAATCGGGATTTAAAACCGATTAGTTGTTCATCCCTAACCCCCAGGTCTCCATGGTGATGCCCAGAGACTTCCTGTCCAGCTCTGTGACTGTGTTGATGTTGGTTGAGTTTCAAGGGAAGGATGACTCTTCAGGTTCCTGCTAGCCAGTTAGCAGGAAGATGTGAATGATTTAGATTCCAGTAGCTGATGACATTTGCTCCACCAGTGATGAGTGGTGCTGTGGCGATTGAATTGAATTGGCATGTAGGCCAGTCAACTGAAGGTCTGACTGATTTTACCTTTTATTTCAGAAGAATTCAGTTCTTGCAGGAAGTGACTGGACAGACTACATGACCAGGTCATCTGTGTTTTATTGATGTGAGGACAACGCAGCTGTGTGTCAACATATGATCCTACTTATGTATTGATACGATAGTCACATACTAGATGCACACTGCTGATGCAGAATAAGACACCTCATTTAGAAATACCTTGATCCAGTACTTCAGATCAGAGCAGAACTTCCCTCGTTGGTTAGTGAAACCAGAGATCTTCTACTCCTCATCCTGAAATGATCTCCTCTTCATTTCCTCTCTTTACTTCTGCCTCGTCAATGTTGAAACTTTTTATTCCAGTAAAACCAAGTTAAACCTCAGCTTTAAATCGGTTAAACTGGTTAAACAAACAGCATGTGGAGTGGTTGCATCATTTCACTGAGTCCTGCAGATCATTGCACCGAGTCAGATATTTAGATCCCATCCTACTTTAAACACACAAACGGTGAAAAACTCACCCAGATGCAACTAGCTTCTCAACGATGGTGGGTAAGGTCACGTCCGAGAAATACCTGTGGTGGGCACAGCAGGGCTCAACGTAGTCCCAAAATCTACACAATCCAATGTCTTCGACAAGTAGTTGTCCAGAGCATCAGTTTCTGAGTGATGCCTTCCTCCCTTCGTGGTCGCCTCTGTATTTCCTGGCTTCATCTATGGCTGCGAGAAGAGACAACCGATGAGCTCACCACCATAAACTCAGTAACTGCCGGGATGACTGCTTTTGAGATGGTTGTCCAATACCAGTTTTAATTATACACGGACTAGAGTTAGTCCTCCCACATCATCACCTGATCATTAGTTTTCTCTTTATTAACACACTGAAATGATCAGAAATCATCCAGTCTGATCTGAACTGACAGCTGATGATGGCTACATCCCAGTTTACACTGTTTTCTGTGGAAGGTTTCAGATCAGCTGACAGCAGTGAGATGGGAAGGTTGTTACGGTGCTATGACAACGTCACATAATCTGATCGTAGATGGTTAAATATGCAACGTCAGGAATGAGGACACCGGTGGAAGCTCAGAGGTTGCAGCTCTGAATTCATTCAGGGGAAGGTGTTTAAATGTAGTCTATGGTGAGACTAGGACAGCATATGACATAGATGTCACTGTAAACCTCCTCGTCACCTCTGAAAGTAAAAGAGTCACAGCGGGTGTAGGAGCTGGAGGAGCCATAGAGAAAGGATGGAGGAGGAGCTCATGCTCAGATAAAACAAGTTTTTACATAAAATGTGTGTTTCTGAGCAGACTGCAGGATCTAGAGCTGCTCTGTGATGGTCCAGCTGTCAGCCGCCAGGACAAGGCTGCAGTGGAAACCAGTACATTTGTCATAGTTTCCTCAAAGGATCTGTCCATATGGGTCATGTTTACACCACTGCTGGGAGGAAGTTAGTCTGGTGGAGTCTTTTTGTCTCATGGAAACCACATCACACAGTAATCAAAAAGAAGAAAGCTTGAGGAAATCAGCTGAGTAGACCGTCAACACCTCCACAGAGAGGGGGGGGAGTCTGTCAAGCTAAGCATCCTTTACTGCACGGTGTGTCAGATTTACTGCAACCATACTTGGTTTCCTATCAATATAAAGTCCTGCTCACATTAACCGAGATATTATACGACCGGTGGGGGAATGATATCTGTTACAGGTTTAATTATTAACCTGAAAGCATCATGGAGCCTCAAAGTAACCAGGCTCTGGAGTTCTGGTTTCTGGGTTCATCAATACTCTTTTATTCTGATATAACCCGCTGTAAATGTATCTGTGTATTCTCCTGGACGTGCAGCCTCCTCTCCATCTTTCCCTCTTTACCTCACATGAAGCCACTTCCTGAACAAAATGTGGTGAAATACTCTGCAAGTTTTGCCAAAACAGTTTATTTATTTATTTAACTTTTAAACAATCTCATTGAACAACAGGAAGTCCTTGTGAGGAGATGTGGCTCCTCAAACGCTGGTTCCATGTGGATAAAACATCCAGATGATAAAAACCTCAGAGCTAGCCTCTGTGTGGACATGGACTTCTTTTTTAACAAACACAGGATCTGAACAGTCAAAACCGTACAGACCCCCTTGGGGTCATGGAACCACTGAACTACAGGATAAAACTTCCAGGAGTACTTACACCCCACCTGAGCACGCTCAGAACCAAACTGGTTGAACTGGCCCTACAGATACTGGGATCTGAATCATGACTGGGTCATGTTGCCGATAGGCGTTAGCTGTGCTGCAGGTATGAAAGCTAGGAGGTGAGGACGAGTTGTTTCCTGTCTCTGGAGCAGTCTGTTGATGTCTTTTTAGAAGAAACTGTCTCCAGTGGTTCTACCATGTCTAATTCTAGCATTTTACCAGAGCTGGTTCCTGATACGTGGCTCAGACTTGACTTGAGGAGATTCTTTAAGCAACTGGTGCTCTGATGTAGACGAGGGCTTGGGCCCCGTGTCAGATAATTGCATATGATGCTGCTGGCTCCACTATCCTGCTGGATTCAGAGCATTTCCACCCACAACCATTTCTAGGGTTTCCTGAGAATGGTCTTAGCAGCCTGTCCAGGCCTTCAATTGCCAGTCAGTTCCAAGTAAACCTCTTCATGACCAGTTCTATTTTTCTGCTTCCTGTCTGAAATGACATACTAAATTTATTTTAGGTATATCTTCACACCTACCAGGCTGTAGGTATAATCTTGGTCTCCACAGAAAGCTGAGATGTGAGATTACAACAGAAATGTCAGAATCAACCTGTGTGTTGATTCATCTTGAACACAGTAGAAAATGTATATGTTATCTCCTCTAAAAGAAAACCACATTACTTTCAGCGAAAACCCGAGTAGAGTAGTTTTATTAATCCAGGGATAGCCCCCAGTCGGGCTGCACGATATCAGGAAATCTTGCGATAACACTGTTGAAAGTTGAAAGCAGTGTTTGGGGTTTGAACTGTGTTTGGCGCCTCATCATGTCTCAACAGAAGTAAGTTAAGTCACGTTTCTTCTAGAACAGGTTTACACTTCGTCCTTTTACTAAAAACTAAACGATGGCACACAGCTGCTCTCTGTGTCCTCTGCAGTGAGCGCAAACGTACACACACACACGTACACACACACACGTACACAAGTACACACAGACAGACACATGCGCGCACACACAGGTGATCAGCGGACAGAGCGCGCATCAGAATATCAAACAAAAATGAGTTTCAAAAATTCTGTCAGCGAGGTGAAGATGGAAAGCCTCTTGCTCCACTGAGGAGCAGCTGGAGTTTCACTGAGAGCGTCATGTCGTCATGGAGACGTGCGCTGCACCGTCATTGTAGGAATCTCTGAATCATATTGGGGCTTAAAAAGGATCCGGTATCCTTTGTAAGTTTTATAAACATCAACACCTTCTCTAAGACCGGAACTTTAATGATATTTAGAGCAACTTTATCATCATGCTCAGTGTTTTATAAAAACCGTCACCTGAGATTAAAGAAAAATAAGTGTTTTTAAACAATTAGCTGTAAATTAATCGAAATCAAATCGAAAATAATCTAAATCAAATCGAAATTGACTATTGTGAATCGAATCGATTCAGGGAATTAGTGATGATACCCAGCCCTATTCATTTATAAAACAGTGTGTAGAATCCAGACTAAAAGTGACCAGACTAAAAGTAAAATCTTTGTGCATGCCCACTTGTACGCAATTTTCCCTTCATAGATCACAACCTACTTGGAAATGTGAACCTGAATCAGCTCCATATCCCGCCCTGAACAAGCCCACGCCCAACCATAAATGGTCCTATCCCACCCTGGACACACCCCTAACCCTAACCCATTTCCCGCCTTGGACACGCCCACACCTAGCCATAAATTGTCAATGCAAAGCAGGACATGAATATTGTTGCATATGAAGAAGCCTGCTGATCAAAGAGGAAATCCTCTTTGATCAGCAGGCTCTCCAACAATTAGAAAAAACAAAAAAATAATTGTTTTGGACAGAAATTGAAGTGTTCGTTGGTGAGGTGGAGACGAGAAATAATTAGTTTGGTGGCCACAGCAGTGGAAAAGGCTGTGAGGTGTTGCATGTGCGGTGCAGATGACAGAACACGTCATCTCTAGAAGCACTCAGAGAGCGCAGACCTCCACCAAGCCATTGCCTCCCACCGTCAGCGTAAGAGTGTGTCTGCACGGGCCACAAACAGGAGGGAGACGCTGACTGGTCAGAAACTACAGATGAAGCCGGTAATGCTCTGTGTTCTATGACGTGGAAACTACGTATTTTAGACGCATTGAGAAAGGATCGGACTGTGTCCTTCAGTTTATTGGAGGGGGGTGACAAGAGGTCAATCAGTGGTATTTTGAAATATATTTTCATATTGAAAGATGTTTCTGTAATATTTCTGGCTCCCTACAAGCGGCTGTACAGATAACGTTGCTGGTTTGAATGTTTATGATAACCTGGATCTATAATGTACGTTTGGTGTGAAATTAAATGTGTGAGGAGCATGATGCCGTCTGAATGCAGTTCACCACCTAACCACCTGCATCGTCTCCAAAACGTACGTACGCATGCGTCAGAGTTTACCTACAGATGCGCACATTTTCCCGTTACGTTTGTTTTTATAAATCCCAACTTGAGCGTGGAAAGAGGGGTACGCCACTTTCAGGCCCCGTTTGTCCAGCGCAGCCTGTATAATAACCGGTGATGCCATCATGTTGTCATAGTAACAGGGCTGGGTTTTGGAGGATAGAATTGTAACCTGGAGATGGGTGATGCTAAACCTGCTTTAGCTGGCTGGTTTTTCAGCTGTTCACACATGTAAATGTTTTATTATTTATTTCTTATGAGCAAAGTGCAGAATCGCTGATATGGGATGTAAACAAATAGTTTGCTGCGTAGCTGAGCCTGTGCAGAAGGGAACTGCAGCTTTGTGGTCCTCTCAGTGATGTCTCACTGGGCAGGACATTCTGTTCAGACTGGATGACTGGCAACTCGCTGGTTTTAAATAATTTTTAGCTTCCAGATGATTCCTGTGTTCTGATCACCATGTGGATCAGGGCCCAGCATAACAACAGGTTGTGTGGCTTGTTGTTTTAGTGGAATAAAATGTGTGTGTGGTTTAAACTGGAGTTGTGATACAGGCTGAGATCATTTTAGATTCCAGCCTCTGTTCAGTGTTCATGAATAAATGTATTTCTAATGAGATGTAGGATTATTACATGTCATGTAAATATGAATGGCTCTATATTCTAGAAGGGGACGTGTCCTGGTAAAAGAGAACGTGTCCTGGTAGAACGGGACGTGTCCTGGGAGAACGGGAGGGGTCCTGGGAGAAGGGGACTTGTTCGGGTAGAAGGATACAGATCCTGGTAGAAGGAGACGGGTCCTAGTAAAAGGGGATGTGTCCTGGTAGAACGGGACGTGTCCTGGTAGAACGGGATGTGTCCTGGTAGAACGGGACGTGTCCTGGTAAAAGGGGATGTGTCCTGGTAAAAGGGGACATTTGGTTACACTACTGTTGCACAAGAGACACGAGAGGAATTGCGTGTGAAGGAGTGGATGCTGTAAAAGCTGCAGGTGTGAAACCCGGATCAGGCACCGTGTCACATGTAAATTAATCACAGCCAAAACAATGGCCAGACCAAGAGGAATATTTGGTCCAATAGGACAAAAGTGTCCACAATGATGCTCAAGGTTTAATGTTTAACGTTCTCAAAGAGGACTTCCTTATACAGATCAATATCAGTATCAGCCCGAAGTTTAACATTACACAGCAAAGCTACCTCTGGATGAACAATGTCATGCTAGTCAGGTAGTTTGAGGCTTAGTGGAGCAGGGCTGGGAGACTCCTGGACGGGTCCCCCGACTTCCCATTCCGTTCACCGGATGGGTCAGACTACTTCCCGGTCCATTTATGGGATGAGTCTGACTACTTCAAGAAACATCCACCTCGTAGTCTGAATGTGTCCTGTGATTCCAGCTGGAATAACTCCGGATCAGCTGGAAACACGTGTTGGTCCCAAGTGTAAACAGCTTCTTCAGTGACCTGATGTTCCAGTTAGCATTTTACCTTCTGAAGTCTGACTGTTGATGAAGATGTCATGTGATGAAGACTTGTGCTTGTCATGTTTCCCTGTCATTCATGAAGCTCTCTCTGTTTTCCAGGCTCGGTGTGTGCGTGCTGACCTCATGGTGTAACAGGATTAAAGATGAGCATTAGCAGTGATGAGGTCAACTTCCTGGTCTACAGATACCTACAGGAGTCAGGTATTCCTTTTACATCACTCTGTTTATCATGCCCTTATTGACCTGTTTTAGAAGCAATAATAATCTGTTATCGCCCTGGTAACGCTGCCTTTACATGCTGCTGACTAACTTTAATTTAAATTTTAACATTTTCATGGACTTTACTGGAGGTCCAGAGTTTCTGTTGTTGACAGCAGCTGATCAGATCATGTCCACACTGTTGGTGGAACTTCACGTGAGCTTTTATTTTCCCAGCATGCTTGTGTTTACCCGACACAGTCGGTGTTGAAAGAACAAACCTGTAAACAAATGTTTACAGAACTGGATCAGGTTCTGTTTAGACAGATGGGGCAAAAAACCAGCTGAGATGGAGCTGGTTTTATCAGGATAGGAGGTGAATAGTAGCAGAAATAACTGGAAATTAGGAAAAAGTGTTGTGTGTTGTGTGTTTGTTTTTCTCCTGAAAGCCAAGACTTGAAAGAATGATGTTGGAATGAGAAAAGGCTTAGTCACTATTGATCTGTGGGTTATTTCTACAAAGTAATGTTAGTAATAAATAGTTTTCTTCTTCTGGTTGGTCTTTGTGGTGCTATATCTATTGATACATTGATCCACTTTTTTGGGGTTCTGAGCTGATTCAAATATCTGAAATTTGATATCAGACGATACAGATATTTTCCAATACTAAATCAATTTACATGAACATTATTGTGATTATGGTCATTATTGTTATTGTGTGAGAGTTCATCAGGCTGTAGTAGGCCACACGTCACGTTTATCAACTGATAAACTAAATGAACCCAGTTGTTTTCCAAAATTATTTATAAGAAAAAAACTTCTTAAGTAAATCAAAGACAACCTCTGCAGCTGCTTCGTGATCTAACAAAGGCAGTTATTTTTTTAGCTTTTTAATATTTAAGGTCCAAGAGAATGTGTTGAAAGGGAACCAGGATGTATGTGAATAATCTGGGAATGCTGGACAGTCTAACAGCAGTGCAGAGAGATTGTGGTGTGCAGTGTCGGTTCACAGGACTCGTTTCTGCTGAAATAAACTGTGAAATAAGGCCGGGGTCATG
>JBBBVU010000020.1:18099819-18121470 GCA_037177055.1 Atherinosoma microstoma | reverse complement strand
TCAAACTAAGAGCCGATTCGACCAAAGCAGGGCGCCAAGATTTAAATGATACATCAGAGAATTGTTTAAGATTGGGAATAAAGTGCATAATATGGGACCTTTAACTAAGTCACGATCAACTGCTTTTAATGAACAGAAATAAACCAGATTACTCTCCACCAAATGAAATTCCGCTAATCTAAACGAGAAGAAATTAAATTAACTCAACATCTTCATGAACATGTGAGTCCCACATCAATAGATTAACTAGTGCTTTTTTAAAAACACTATAACTCTTCACTTATAGTAGAAACAGGAGAGATTCGAAAGAGCAAAAATATCTTTAGTAAAACCTTGAACCCATTAGTCATTCACATGTTTTATTGCATCACCCAGAGTCATGCCGTGCATACTTAAGATGGTATTTTGCTAGTAGTAAAAGGTATTTACGGCACATAACTTAACAATTATGGCTAAGAGGATTACCCACCATTATCCAGCTTTTGAAGATATCAGACTGTATAAAACTTTGTGAGACATGTGCACAAACCTTCACCTTTAACATTTACAAATGTTAAAAGTGGTAATTACCAGAAGGAAGGGCAATCTCTGAATTTACATTTTCTTTACATTATCCTATGAGACCAACTCAAACTTAAATCAGCAGGAACTGACAAAGTGGTAGTAGGCAGGTGCTTCCCTATAATTTATAAAATGTGAATATGTCAATGTCTCTATGTGGTCTGATGCTTTAATGTCCTATAATACTTGAACTGATTGCACCTTTATTATAGCTTTCTATCCAAGGCACATACACACATGTTGTACTGAAGCACACAGTATGCACAAATTAGTCCATACATGGTAACGCTGATTATGTGGAATATATGGCAAGCAGACGCTGTGGAGGATAATTCCCTTCCAGCTCACAGCGGGTAATGTCAAAATAATTATCAGACGAGACAGCTCAGCGCAGGCAGCACCTCTTCATTATATTAACGTTGATGGGGCTAACAGCCTCAAATGTAACTCTATGCAGACCATGCAAAGCGCAACATGAAAATCTTGTTCATGGTTGTTTGTCACAAATTTTTTGTTGGAGTACTTTTTTATTTTTCATTTTTTCCCCATTTATATATATTTATTTTGCATCATTGTGCCTGCAGTCATTTTTTTTTTGTGCAGATTGTACAAAGTGTTACATCAATATAAACCAAACAGCCAAAATGCTAAATACTGGATACATGTGTTTCTGAGACTTTTGGACTGCTCATGAAATCAAAATGCTTCTGTAAATCCTGTTGTATAAAATGTAATATGTCTTGTGGCCTGCAGTGGAATTATTGGTGGTCTGAAGTTAAAAGCACTAAAAGGAGTCATTTTCAAGGTTGTTGCCTCCAATAGTTATGCAAACAGCTCTACAAAAAGGTCAGACAATTGGCCAAATAAAACGTTCAAATAACAAAATATAGATTTTTCTCTTTATTTCACATGTCAGGCTTTATCCAGGCAGTGAGTAACTCTGGTCTCCTTACAATGCAATGTTTGGGTAAGAAAACCTGCATCCTATCATTCACATGAATCTTGTTATGACACTTACCACCAACCTAAACCTTTTTGCAGACCTCCCCATATTATCTCAACCCAGACATGGCAACAACTCTCTCTAGCTTCCCCGAGCAGCATGGCTGTGGTAGGCCTATACAGAAGCTGCTCACAAAGGGCTTAAAAAAACATGACAAGAGTTAGAAGTGTTCACCTGACCTCCAAACTCCCCAGATATTGATCTGATGGCAACTGTAGAAAGCTAGCCCAATCTAGAAAAACCCATCTCACTACCCACAGTGTAAAAGAAATCTCTTTTTCCAACCACCTGCCATCACACAGTCCAAAACTCAATCAAATGCTCTTTGTCCACACCATAACTGCCAGCACTCTTTTGGCAGCCCTACTCAATACTAGGCAGGTGGTCATAAATGTTATGGCTGGTCGGTTTAATACCTCCCTCTGTCTCAGGCTAACCGTGCTTTCATACCACCTTGAATGACCTTCCACACACACATGCATGGATGCACATTCACATGATGGAGCACATATACAGATATTACACCAAAGGGACTTCACATTAGCAACATTTCTGCTCATATGATTGACTGCCTTGAATAAAGGACCTTGGAAAAACATCTGGGCAAGTGACAAATATGTCCCCCTGGCTGCATTTGTATGAAGGAGACAGATACCTTGAGCATGATAGAGAGAGAGGGAAAGAGAGAAAGAGAGTGTGTGTGGAGTTATCGTCTGAGCTACACAAAGACCTGCCAGACTGCTACTGCTGGCAAGGTTTATGTCTGTGTGTGTGTCTGAGTGTGTGTAAAATGCGAGTCCTTGCCAACCACTTGACATCACACAGCCCTCTCATGGCAGGCTTCTCGGATCAGTAGCAGAATGGATAAGGCTATTTACCAGCAGCTTATTTGGTGTGGGTCAGACCTCCGGTAACAGTTTAACGGGTGTTGAGGGTGGCTGCAACACAGAGGAGTGCTGCTTTATCTGTCCACATGCACCTTGGGCTCGCATCTGCATGGAAAGTGATTTGAAAAATCATATTCTGCAAACTTGGAGGCCAGGAGGTGGATGGAGCAAAAACATTTCAGGAAAATGGCAGCAAAATGTGCTTTCATAAAATGACAATAAATAGATAAAACTGCAAGTTTGAAGTTCTGAAATCGCCAGTAAAGATAGCTTGTACTGTAACTCTTCATAATGCCAAAATGTGCCAAGAGATTCAGTGTCAGACTTCTGAGATGGTGTTTTCATTTCCCCACCCTAGTGATTACATGCCTCATTGGGTATGCTGTGTAAATACTGTGTAAACAACTACCAGGGTTTCAATTTGACTGGGAAAAAGATATGCAGTATATGTTGATATTTTGTCTTGTTGCTACATTTTTTGCAAATAATTTCCACATGCATGTTGTTTTAGGTCTTAATGCAAGAAAATTCCCATGGACTTTTTCTATTCAATAGGCTACCTCAAGTCTTCACAAAAATATTGCTGCTGTCTTTATCACCAACTCTTACAATATCATCTCTTATTTGCATGGAAACTTATAATTGAATGCATTACATTAAAAACAGAGCAAAAGACAAATGTGTATGCACATGTAGCCGAAATATGTGCACATACAGAGTCTCCATTCTAACACACATTTTCACAGGCACCTGAACAATCACACCTAAACTGACAGCTAAGGTTCTGCTGAAGGTCATTCATAATGATTAAAGAGGCATCTCTGCAATGATTCTCAAATGACCCAAGGGATGTCTCCACCACAGACACCTCTTCAAGAGAAAATTACTTTATCGTGCCCTGGGATACCTGGCTTTAGTCTGACACGGTGACCCCCTCCAGCACAATGTGAAGGAAACCAGGAAGGTGGACAGTAAGAACCAATAGAGTCACGAACCAAATGTCATGCAGATATGGAGAAGTATGTGAAGTACGAGCATATGACAGCCAGGCAGACTGAGACGGTTAAAACAGAGAGCAGACAGGAAGGTCTGCCCACGGCCAGAAACCCATCCATCCATCAAAGAACAATCCCAGTCAGCACCAGTGGGAATATAGCCCCACTGCAGTCCACATACACACACATACACACACTGCAGGTCTTTTTTCTCAAGCCGCTGATACAGAGGTTTTGGTAATAGCCATGCTGATTCTGTGATGGCTAATTTCACCTTCAGAAACTTTATGTGTGTGAGTGTAATAATCACCTTGAGCCATGCAGGCAGTGAATTCCCCCAGAGCCAATATGTTGGATTCAACAAAACACAGTCACATATAGACTGTATAAACAAATTGGCGGAGTATAGCACTCCTACACATGATTAGAAATAAAATAAATATATGAAATAATTCCAGTTCTATATGCATTGGTGAAAAATGTATTGTTGTACATGAAAGGTTGTACAGTATTTTCCTACCATACAGTATTTCTTAACTAATTAGAATATTAACCTTTTACAGAAATAACCGTCTCAAGTAAGGATATTGACTAAGACAAATATATCTCTATGGATATTGCTAGCAAGGATCTCACATTATTGGCTGATTTTTATAAAAACATTTGCACAATGGCACCTAATTAACTGCTGACATCAGCGGTTAATTTCACTGACAGACTCATTATTACCAGGACTTGCATCATTGAGTTTTAAAATATCATGCATTTTACCAAACACTGCAGCTCATTATGATTGTAACCCAGGGTTGAACTGGGTTTCCCTGGATTCTACATGATGCATCGCCGACACAAAAGAAGAGAGAGAGAAAGAAATATAGGACCTATTACTAACAATGAATATCTTAGACAGCATTTGATTTTTGTATAGATCAAAAACCGTCTTGGCATTCAAAGACACCCCCACTCCCGACCTCTCTCAAGTCACCACCAGAGAGAAAATAAATGTAGCATGCTCCCTTGTTACCCTCACAGCTGGTATCTCAGCCAATAAACCCTGTCTAATTGCATTGCTGGGAAACATCTTTGAAGGAGCTCATTACACAGGAGGCAACAAGAGATACAAACATGGACAGAAAGGTTGTCTCAAATCCAAACAAAGTCCATTAAAGTTACAGTAAAAGCTAAATTGAATAACATCTTTTAATAAGAGTCCTTTCATAAGACAGGAATGATCTTCTTTACCAGTCATTTTTGAACCACAGTTGAAGAAGCCTCTGACTGAACAGATGTGTTGTTTGATCACTATGTTGTGCAGCAATGTTCTTCATGATGTTGAAAATCATACCCAACATTAATCTTTGCACAATCAGCCCCTGAGGCTATAGAGCAGGTAGATGTAGTTATCTTTATCAGTCTGTTGAGTTTCTTTGAGTACTGCTTCTTTGACGGCTGCAAAGAAAATTACACTCTCCACAACAGATTTATAGAAGACATATTGTCCAGCAACATCTTACAAAAAATGTTAAAAAGATCTAAGCTTCCTTAAAACATAGAGCCTCCTCTTTCTCTTCTTGTCCAGGTAACCTGTAGTTCTCCGCAATCTCCAGCTCTACTTTTTTTCCATAGCCATAATTAGTTTCCACTCACACCAAGGTTTCCTAAAATCCACAATCATGTCTTGGATCCTCTTCACATTCAAGATAAGGGGATTATTCCAAAATCATGCTGCAAAATGGTCGACCAGCTCTCTGTACTCAACATCCCGCTGGCCACTGTGTCATCCCTGCAACTGATTACAGGACTCTGATTTGTGACAGAACAGTCCCCTGTGGTGATCCTGTGTGCATCGTCTTAGACACACAATCCTTCAGTTGCACAGCTTGTGGTCCTGTCAGGTAGTCAATAATCTGGGTACTTATGGAGGCATCCACCTGTATATTATTTTGGGAGTTTTTCACACAGCAGCACAGGTTGGATTCTGTTAAATGCACAGGAGAAATCAAACATCATGATCCTTACAGTGTTGCCTGCTTTGTCAAGATGGGAGTGGGCTTGAAGCAAGTAGATGACATCTTCATCACCCACCACAGAATAACAAGTATACTGCAGTGGGTGCTGAAAGGTGCTCACTGCCTTACTTGGGTGTTTACATGGCCTAATGCTTTGCATAAAGACAATGCTCGTGTGAAATACAAATGCAGACTGTCACAGGCTGTACCTATATCTGTATTCTGCATGTTGTTAAAATTGCTCCACCCGCCCATATATACACAACCACACATATTCTGTGCAATGATTTTACACACTATCTCATCTTACATCTTCCAAAATTTTCTGCAGTGCAGTAATTTGAATAGAAGTGACTCTGCATCCAGGAGTTTCTGATTTCAGGAGCCTTTGTTTTAAATACTTAAAAAAAAGACTCAATGCACATATAAAACATAAGTGATTGCTTTGGTCTAACTACACAGTGGTGCAGACATGTATAAACTCTTACAATGATGTGGTTTACTAGCCTTTTTGCTGTATTTATAAGCAAAAGTCAAGTTAAAGCTTTAATTTCAGACTTTGCAAGAGCCTTTTTCAATTATATTGGGGGTCTAGTAGTTTGTACCACTATTCTTCTCACTACAACCCCTTTGTTTCTATATTTGTCACTAAAATAACAAACACATTTCAGTAACATTCTTACCTAAATACAGTGCCACAGATAGATAAATACTTTATTGATCCCAAGGGAAATTGAAAGGGCTTTGTTTTTCAGCTACAATGGAAGTGATGCAAAAAGTCATATTTTATCCTTCTGGTTCGGCTGATAAAGAAACGGTAATAGGTATCCATTCCCTGGAGACTCGGCCTGTCTGCACAAAAATCTGTAAGGGCTCTATTAGTGGCTGCGATAAAGTATTTCTATGTGTTCAGGTGTTATAGGCTCCTCCATTAGTGTAGCTCATATGAATTTGTAAAGTGTAGCAAGTCCCTTGTCAGCCATAAAAGCCCATTTTTACCGCTGTGTTGATCATTATAACTTTATGGCAAAATAATGAGATACAAGTCCATATTAAGGACTTCTTTAGATGCAGATTTATAAGTTTAGTGGGTTCTAGGGAGTGGTGGCCTAGTGGTTACAGAGGTGGGCTTGGGTCTGGAGGACCTGGGTTCATATCCCCAGAGTACTAACAGAGATGAACTTTGAGCAAGGCCCTTAACCCCCCACAACTGCTCCACGGGCACTGAAACATGGCAGTCCTCTGTTCTTTAGTACATCTAGAGAGGGGTCAAATGCATATACAAATTTCATAAACGGGACTAATAAAGTAAAAATAATTACTTTTGGAGGAAACCACTGGATCCTATGGGGAAAAAAAGAAAAAGAAACAATAGTGGAAAGGGATCAAATATGATGAATGAAGCAGGAAAGGCTATGAATGGATGCCTTAGAAGTACTGAATATCTGGAATAATCAGAGCCAGACTAGGCCAGTTAATGAGATATATGAAGTGTTTGACAAGACATACAGACATCAGCTGTGATTTAATGAAAATCTGATAGTATATCTAGAAATACTAACATTGATGGCTCCTGAAAAAAAAGTCAAGCTAAAACAAAACCAGCAGTGACCTTTAAATGATATTCAGAATTATAAAATAGCATTTTGACTGTTCATAACAGTGGTGGAAATAAAACATGAATGTAAATCTTGAGAACATTAAGTCGATGTAGAGCTGATCTCATGTTTAGTACACGAGGCAATAACTAATGAAACCCCATCTATTAACACTGGCTGTGTGGTTGCAAGACAAGAAACTCAATCAAGATTTTTATTTTATTTTTTCCCCCAAGTTTTATTGCAAAAATATAGAATTTGATTGGACACTACAAAAACATCAACACAAACGTAATACAGGACAGTCTCAAAGACAAACCAATAGCACATCAATAGCTAGGTATTTTTACTGTGCTTTTAATGATTCACAAAACAGTTATTCAGTTGTTCAAAACCTTATGCGTGTGTTACCAATAACATAATTATTGTTAATGACCAGGAAAAAACCTAATAACTGCATACCTGTTTTTGTACACTGAGTGAAGGCTGCACATTTTTCCCAGATGTATGACCACCCAATAGAAGTACCCATTCTCCACTTCCTGAAAAGCTAATGATAATAGAGAAATGGGTAGGGTCATTTTAAACATGTACTCCCCCTTCCCAATTGCAAGCTTGCATTGGTTTATTTCTGACAAAAACCTCAGTGTTATTCCAGTCTCTTGTGTATCAACTCTCCTTAGCTTTTCAAACCACAGCACATTTGTCATATGGCACAAAGTACTAGAACCTGTACTACAAAACCTCATAAGCAGTTGCTGTGATGTCTGCTAAAGAGGTGAGGTCAGTTCAACCTTGCAAACATGCATGCAACCAGCAAAAAAAGAACAAAGTTCAAAAACTTGGACTACTTGCTTCTTGTCTCATCTCATGATTCAAGTGGAAGAAATTAATTTAATCAAGTATTGTAAATGCAAAAAGAGCTAAACACAGTAGTCATATAAAAGCAATAAGAGAAAGTTAGTACTTTGACTACCATAACCCTGTCCCCTGGTACAACTGTATGCACAGCTTTAATCATGAGGTGTTGCAAAGATAACCAAACCTGTTTTAAAGGATGCTAAAGTATCTTAAAACCATTTAGATGTTTAGTGCAACCTTGTATTGTTTTTATATCCTCATGCATTTGTGAATGCAAGTAAGATTTTTGCTCATAGTATCTGGGATCAGGTATTGCTTTTGCACAGTACTATAATCCAGTCACTCCTGGTTTCAGTGCCTTTAGTATTGTACCATTTTGCAGAAACCCTCTTTTATATGAATGCAAGACCTTTTTTTTCATCATCACATTCTTTAAAACATCTAACCTGTTGATTTCAACCAAATGTGTTATGTAAAACTACAAATTTAACAGAATGGTAGATGCTGGTATGCTGTGCTTTCCTCCAACCATCTACACAAGAAATGGACAAATCGCTTGTGAAGATATTTTTCACAAAAAATCCTCATCAGTTGAATTTTGTCTTGTGCCTGTTTTTTGTTTTACACTTTTGCATGTAGCTGTGGAAATTCGGAAATAAAACGCACACTATTAGACTAAATGTCTGGCAGAAGTTTGTTGACATCAAAGTAGTGTGATATTGATCTGTAGAGGCAACATCCATTCACTGTCTCAAAAGATGTCTGCTAAACCCCGTTCTTATGCCCTGAAGATGTGACATTGTGCCATACAAAAGAAAATGGTGCTCTACAACATTGCTAACATTGCTTAGATTTCTTAAAAAAATGTTACCAATATTTGTGCTTAGCTGTCAAATTTCACACCATGAGAAGCATTGACGAGATGAAGTGACATAATGAGCATCAGGGAACGTATAGTAAATAATTAAGAAAAAACTACTTTGACACTAAAAGTAATTCACCTATTGACATTTTAGTCAAACAAAAGGGCAACAAATTATTTATAAAGTGCAAATTAAATTAGTCCCAACATACACATTGTCTGACATTCTTCTTATTGCCTGTAGACATTGTTGGCAGAGTAAGTGTCATTAGAAAGCTGGGGTACAATTGGACCGTAACATTTTGACAGGAGAGGAAACAACGGTGCTCAGAAGATGCGAGGCACTTATAAGGATGTAATATTCACCAATTGTTCATGCCCCACACATAGGTTTAAGTTGGAAAAATAAGCTGGAGAGGGTGGTCGTAATACAGCCCATAATATGAAATTTGGTAAGAACCGAGGCATTGTGAAACTTTATAAAATAGCTCATAGTATTATTGTGCCTCAGGATGCATCAACTGAAAACTTAATGGTTGGTAAATGAGATGCACCCAACAGATACTTTTTCATGTACATGCCTTATATTGTGCATCTGAATGCTGATGCATTCCCCTTAAATATCTGCATAGCCACAAAAGTCTACATGAGCAGTTTCAAAAAGTTGGTTGCATGTTTTCAAGAATTAAAAAAAATACAACTCTCATTAAAACCAAAGCAAATCGCGAAATAATTAGTGTTAAAAAAACACCAGAATAACAAATTGTAAGCTTTTAAATGGCTACCATTCTCCAAAAATTCTAATTAAAATGTAGCATACCAATGAAAAAGCAGGAGTCCCAACTATAAAGTAATAAATGTAGACTGGAGAGAGTATGCAGACATTTATCTTCCAACCAAACTTTCACTCAAGTAGAACATTTTGACTCTTAGAAACAAACTTGTAGAATTTCAAGTGTGATCCACCCCCCTCCCCCCTTACATTCGATCATCTAAGTGTGATCTTGAAGCAGGTGAAAGAGACAAGTACAGCAAGTTTCTCCCATCGAAACTCGACCCATATTGACCTGTGAACAACAGTTTGAGAGTTTAAAAACCAAACATGCACTTTGAAAAGGCAAAATACCCTTTTAAAACCTTACATTCTTCTTGTGTGCTTGTCATATGGTCAAGTGACACCACCTCTTAAAAACTATCTTTACAATCTCTTTGTGTTTGCATTTTGCGCCCTGGCACTACAGTATACTGACCAAGAAAAATATAAGCATGTCATCTGGAAAGATAGATATAGTGTGAGAACTTAGATTCTGCTTAGGTGGACACAGCGGTGAAAGGGGTCAAGTTTTAGCAAGAAAACACAGAGTAGCCATTATTCAATATGATGGAAGTAAAGCACAGGCTTGATCACTGACATCATTTAGTTTTTGTTTTTTTTAACCTTCAGACCAAACAATATGGTCCCTGTGCATCTGTCTTCCATACTTGTTGAGGCAGAGCATGTGTTTCTGTCTCATTTAGGGTCAGTGAAAATATTTTAGTCTTGCACCAAAACTAACTGAAACAGTCATCAATGTAAAATAAAACTCTTTCTGCACATCCCTTTGATGACCCTTATATGGGGACATATGTGCTGGTTGCCCCCATCAAGAGGTTCAGGTCTATATAAGTGAAAATGCAGATTTTCCAATACTTGTCCCCATTTGTTTGAACTACTCTGAGATGCACGATCAATACCAACTTGTCCAAATGATGGTAGACAGAAGAACAATGCTCCCTGCTTTAAATTTATAATACATTATATACATGAAAGACATATAGGCAGAGCTTCTCAGTAGTCCAAGAGAGTATTATAAGGAAACAAACTGTACACGTAAATTTTTGCTATTTTTTTTTAAACAAGTATAAATAAATAAATGATTATCAAGTTGATCATATTGCCTCCGTATTTTCAGCAGTCCTGTTAGAGAGAGGTTTACTACGGTATGGCAGATGTGTGTGTGAGAGATACTCTGCGTCATGGTGAACTAAGCAGATTGCTGAGGGTTTTCTGTGGTACCTGAAGGTTGTTGGTTCTCAGTGAAGGCTTGTTGAAGATCTGAGTGAACTCTTGACTGGAGAAGGCGATGTTGGACTCCTTGTGGAGATTCAAAGAGAAAAACCAGGATGACCCATATATTGAGAGGCAGTTCCATTACAGAATAAACAAAGGATCCATTGGGATTGACTGAGGTCTTCATGAATTTCCCATAACAGAATCTCCTCTAGATTAACTGGCCCTATGTAGTCCCACTGGAAGCATCATTGCCGTCTTAAATAAAATGTGTGACTTGGTTTGAATGGTTAGAGCCTGCATGAAGATTCAAGAGTCCAAGTGGAGGATGTATTATCCGGTTTATAAAGCAGTTGTAGATTAGATTAGAAGCCATGTCATTTTAATAGTTCGGTGAGTCTTGTAGAAGATCCTCAAGATCTTAATGGAGATTCTTAAACTTTCAAATTAACCAGCTGAATATTTTACAATCTGTGGCTTTATTTAAAGGCTAGTTTTAAGGACCAGAATGCTTATTGCCGCATTCTACTATTGTTTTACATTCAGCTATAAGAGCATCTCTAGAGTTTCCTTATGCCTAAAAATGTGTATCTTTTAAAACTCCAACATTTCTTTACCCTCATTAAGAACTCATCTTTAAGTTTAGCATCTTCAACTACAAAGATTGCATTACTGTCTATTGTCTCGCATTGCTTTTCAAGATAATCAAGTATGTAACAGCAAATGTGAATCTAGATTTTACATCAGTTTTCCAGTACGATTGTAGCTGCAGTTTTGTGGCAAGAGGATCCGCCAAATATAGCAAAATAAAAAGGAAAGCACATCGACGTGACAAAAACAAAGAGACAGTTATAAGGATTTTGCTCTTGGTCCCTGCCTGAGAATGTTGGTCAGTTCAACGGCTCCTTATGGAAATGAACTTCCAGAGACAATTACCAGATAAGCTAGTTCAGTTCACATCATCTGGGCTCAGTTCACCTGAGACAGGTTAAAAAAGTTCGGTCTGAGCCTGTTAATGAAACTCCCATTGAGATACAACCAAAAAAGTGAAGGGTCAGATGTATGGTCTTTGTTTCATGTTGGAGCTGGGAAAATCCAAGCAGTGCAAAGAATGTAAGAATCCCTTCAATTCACACAACTGGGACAACTACAATTAAAAGTGTCCCATGAGTTCATTTCAGACCACCATCCTTATTCTCTTCCACGTAGCACCACTCAGTCCAGTTTAGTTTGGTTTTAGCGCTGAAATGTCAAATATCTCCAGTGACACCAAACTCCACACACAAAAACCATCGAATCGTGGATCATCCAGTGCAGGTCCACAGAACACTGCGTCTCTTTGTCCGCAGAAAGTGCTAAGCCGCTCTAGGTCCAACAGTTCTTTGATTACATACTAGGTCCATATATCTTATTTACGTATGTGCAGGTATGGATGTATGGATGTGTGCATGCCTGTACATGTGCATCAGATGTTTACAGCAGAGTTAGTGTTATTCATATGGACTCTCATCTCCTGGATACTTGTGATAATTTTTTTCTGATGTCCAGCCAAGTTCACTCCTACTCTTCGAAGGTCCCTAAAAACAGAAAAACAAAAACAGCACCAAACATGTCACTATTTTCAAGAAAGCTTAAAACAAGGCTACTTTCTTTTGCTGAAAAGCTTTGAATAAAATAAAATCTTAAAGAGAAAAATGAATCATCAGTGTTTTAGAAAGCCTTATTTTCAAGAGCAGTTTTTTTTCAAGTAAGATCAATATGCAATTCCCTCAAAGGTTGGTTCTCATGCAAGTCCTGACTTAAGCAATTAAAAAGCTGTTATGGAAGTTTATGGATCGCTGAATTATGCATGCATGTCCTACACATTTTCTGTGGTTGTGCAGCCATCTCTTTAGAAGCTTAGTGTTTTGCAGATTATCTTACAAGCTTGCAATCTTAACCCTAAATTCTCCTTTTGCATTGAACTTTGCATTTTGATAAAATACTGCTTTTTGCAAAGAAAGAAAACAAGACTAAAATGGGACTGCAGCGGCAAAAGAAAGCTAACAGATAAATGCTTCAAAACTAGAAGAATATACCTAAACCTGTATGTTTGTATGTAGGTGGTCTTACTCTGATGTCATCTGAGCCACCGTTTCAAGTGAGGAGTAGCCTCCCTCCGTGAAGAGTTCGGTGTAACGCCCCATCTTGATGGAATCGAGCCACTCTCCTACAGTCTGGCTCCGGGTGCTGCAGTCTCCTTCTACACTAGCATGCTCCACTAACAGGTTGGAAACCCTAGTGCACAGATGGAGATAACAGCAAGAGAAAGATTGTGATTGTACAAGAATCCTCTAAACACCATCTATGACTGACAGGGTGCAGATAAACTAGATTAAACAACGCGTTTCGGCATCATTATTGTGAAAAACGCAAGCTGGATTCACACAAACATTTTAGAGCTCTCAGATGAACACGACGGTCCTGAGAGTTTACCTGTGAGGCTTCACTGATCATGCTAGTTATGCATCATCACACAAAGCTGCAAATGCTTTCCCGCCCAAAACTCTTTGTCATTCAGCTCACTCCTCATGCTGACAAATAGAACTCCCCATGCTATCAAATGAAATATTCACAGTGGCTAACAATATTTTCAACACTCCAGCAGGAACTATAGGCTGGTGTGGAGAAAGGACTGGCCTTGCTGGTGTCCCTTTAATCTTGACAACTGCCATATGTCATTGCAAAGCTATTAGATATGGAAGGGATTTAATGAGAAGTCCACTTAAGATCTAACATTATTTCATTATCTAAGCAAATAAAGTAGGGTGATGAGGTGTCGGAAAAAAATGGCTGTTTCACAGCACTTGAAGCCACTTCATTCTATAATATATTGATGCAATGCACACACATAGGAGGGGAAATATTAATAGAACACAGATATGTTTGAAAAGCAAAGGGAACCCAACTGAGCTGCTTTTATTCATGTCTCTACAGACTTAAAGCTGCAAGAGACAATGTCCATCGTGATTTAATTATTCAGCCACACTTACACAGAGACTACTTAAGCTTCATTTAAATGATGATGAGTCTATAGGCTTGAAGTGCCGGGTTCCATTTACTTTAGAATGAATGGGGGAATTAATACACAGCACTTTCAGGGTTCAACAGCTATCCACAAGTATCTAGGAAAGTGTAACCATGATATTTAAATTCTACATTATTTTGTGTTAAGGAAATGAAAACAGTCACACATTAGGCAGAATTTAACCACACTCTGTTATCGTTTGAAAAATATATATTCATATTTTTTTTTAGAATTAACATTCTCATTGTTGTTCTTAAATCACTGTAATAACCGATTCTAGACTTTCGATATCAAACTACAAATAATTTGGTTTTCGGGACAGATTTCCTGTTGCAACACACTGCATTTCCAGGCTAAAATGGTCTGAATGTGCAGCTTGACATCCTGCGGTACCTGTGTGAAGAGTTGACTAGCTTTTTTAATGAGCTGGGGTTGCGAATAAGTTTGTCAAGTAGACAAACAATCTCATCAAACTTGGGGCGGCTGCTGCGTTCTCGCTGCCAGCAGTCCATCATCAGATGGTACAGGGCCTCAGGGCAGTCCATGGGACCTGGCAACCTATAGCTCTCCTCCACTGCTTTTATTACCTGCAGACAGATATGAGAGATGGAGAAAGACAGGTGAAGGTTAGTTTTTCTATAAACCTATGCAGTGGTAAATTACCATAAGACAATCCAAATGAATTTTCTTAATTTAAAAGAAAAGAGACAGAAAGTTGGTGCACATTTTCTCTTATTGCTCTTTACAGATTACATAACCTTAATGAAATAACACATGCTGCTACAGAATCTTTACTGCTTAAATTAATATAATGATGCAATTGTTTCAAGAAGTGGCAGTTCATCTGACAATGACTATGCCATCAAAATGTACAGGATGGACAGATTTTAAAAGTATGGAGGACACATGTTTTGAAATTGGACTAGTAATAACTTTTCCACAGCAGGACTGTGACACACTTTAGTAAGGTAATGCTACTTTAAAATTGAGTTCTCCTGGGCAAGATCCTGAATCCTGATACTTGCAGAAGCGATGCACCAGCTCTCTATCTGACCTTAAACTTCAACTTCCATGAAGTTAGCAAAAAACAACCAACCCCCACTTTGAGGACTGAGCAACACAACATAAAAGCATTAATTGTGTATTCCATCTGCCGCACAGTCCAGTTAATCATTTCTGTGTGTGAGAAGATGCAGCACAAAATCTATGATTTTCTTTTTCTTTTTTGGGAGGGGGTGTTAGATGAATAATAAATAAACCTCAGCTCTTTTCGTTAGACCCTGCAGTGGAAAGCAAGCAGCATGGAGTTTGCAGCATGGTTCTGCCAATGCAAGCCACTGCAGGGAATTGATTTGTTGAGTTCATGACCGACTTTACTGGTGTTAAGTTCCCAGAAAAAGACCAATGTGATAGCACTCCAATATATATATGCATGCGTATGGGAGCATGCATACATACACACCGACTAAAGCAAAAGAGAGACGCACAGCATCAAATCATCACTGCATGCTGAGAGGGAGAAGAACTACACTTTAGCAAACTGGCAGGGTGGAAAGATCAGAGACTGATGAGGGAGAAAGACAGAAAAGGTGGAAGAGAGGCAAAAAAAGAATAGATACAGAGATCACATTTTAGAAAGAGAGAGGACAAGAGTGAGAAGTGAGAGGGGGGGGGGGGGGATGGGAAACAGAAGGAGACAGCTTAGAGAAAGAATGTGAGAGCCTGCACTTTCTTGTGCAGATCAGAGAAAATCCAGCATAACGCTTTCAATTAAACATCAAACACTTTCTCCTCTCCTTTCCTCTCATCCTCATCTTCCCTCCTCTCCTACTCCTCTCCAGTCTTTGAGACGGATGGCCTAATAACCAAAAGGAAGGAGGAGTCTGAAGCAGGGGATGGAGAGGTCACTTAAGGGTTGTGGGCACATATGTTGCCTGTGTGAGTGGGTGGGATGCAAGTATATATGTGTGGGAGGTATCTGATAAAATGTTACATGCTTAGAGCTATGAGTCTTTGCTACTAAAGATGCAGAGAAAAAAAAAATCTGAGAAAAAACACATTGCAAATATGGAATCTGTCATGAAACTTACATCTTGATTGGACATCTCCCAGTAGGGCCTCTCTCCGTATGACATCACCTCCCACATGACAATGCCATAACTCCATACGTCGCTAGCTGAAGTGAACTTCCTATAAGCGATGGCCTCTGGAGCTGTCCAGCGAATAGGAATTTTCCCGCCCTGTTACAAAATACAATGATTTTTACTAGATTGTGCAGATATCTGAGGATTTAAAGTTGTAATATCTAGTCAATTTGAAAATAAACACATTTTGATGGTACACTGTAACAGTCAAGCACCAGATCTGGCAGGAAGTGGGTATAGTCTCTCAGGAAAAGTGCACTGCCAGGAACTTGAATGCATTGCCAGAGACACAGAGAGAAGAGCTTAGCTGATTACAGCAACTGAGAACACATAACCCACAAAGGGAACTGGTGCAGCAAAGTACATCAGTGCAGACTCAAAAGGAAGTTATATGCATGCAATTAGAAACCCTGCAATCTCCAGGGCTGCTAACTAAGCTAAAGGCTACTACAACCAGGTCAGCTGTTCTTCTGCTTTTTACTGGCCATCTTTTGCTAAATGGACAATAAATAAAATCTGTTACAGCTAAGGAGATGAAAAGCTTGGCTCAATAATATCAAACCCTGACTCAGCATTTCAACTTTTTTCATTTCCAGGCAGACCAAAACTCACAGCGAGGGAAAAAAAAAAACAGGGGAGGCACAGTGTTATGGGTGGGAACACAACAACGTTAAGCAGCAAAGGGATCTCTGACTTTTACGTCTTGTGTTGAAGCATTTACTTGATATTTAGCGGTGTAGGCTAATGTGTTAACTGCCTAGTTTTGGATAATTAGCAAATTTACACAGAGGTTTAACCACTACCCTGATATACATCAATGACTCAACCCTATCATGACATCTAACTGTATAGTGGAAATGTGGTTTATTGTCTTTATCTAGTTTATATTGTAGGCCCTATGAATATAGGCTATGGTTTAGTGCCATTTACCTCTCCGAGCACCAGAATCCTGTGATTACCACTTGCAGCCATAGACGGTGCTGTTACTGCAGCTCAGCAAATGTAAAGTGACAAGGCTTTGAGAATATAACCTATACCTTTTAATCTGTAGTTCTCCGTTTATTTAAATAATCCAAAATCACCATGTAATAAAGGTTTGGCGCTAGTCTTTTACAAATAATCACTGCATAAATTCAGCTGCAAACGTCAATGTTTTGTGACAAAAATTGAAAATAATCACGTCTTCCACTAATGAATACCCATTTAGCAGCACATTTGTAATGACAAGTTTCACTTTCTTGAACAAACTCCTTATCGAAACTGTCGGGGTCCTGAGATTGCTCTACATACTTCCCTCATCTTCATTAACAGGCTTTCCTGTCTTTGCAAGGATAAAATCAACAGTTCACGGGAAGGTTGCCGAGTTCCACAGGATGTGGAATATGTTTTCAGCTGACAAGTAGTGAAATTAGCTTGATGCAGTATTGATGATCACGGCAGCAGGATGTCTCAGGGTCTGATTATTTGAAGGATGTGAATTATGTTATTCTCACTTGTCAGGAAAGTGGAGCTCGAAAACCAAAGAGAGAAAGAGCAAGAGGAGATGCGGCCTGGAAGCGAGAGGTGACTGACAGGATCTTCGGCATCGAGGCAGCGAGACTCAGTGCTAATTGAGTGTTGTGGAGACTGAGCCGAGTACTAATTGGCCCTCCTCCTGCAGGAAGCAGCCCGTCTCTGGCTGACAGGACTTAGCCAAGGATGCACAACTCAATTTAAAACCTTGTGCTGTCTGTGTCAGTGCACGAAACCACACGTGCATTTTGTTGTGTCAGTTTCCCGCTTAATGCAAAGTTTGATAAACAACAGTCACACACTCAAAAATAAACACTAGGTGAGATGTACATGTCTTCGAGATGACAGTGTGCCATCTTTTCTCTCGCATCAGCGCTGATATAATTAACAGATAAAAACTATCTTGGCTTTTTTTGTTTCTCTTCAGTTTGTTTTTCTATTTGTTCTAAATTGATTGTGTTTTAGAAAATAGCTCAGACTAAGGAAGCAATTTAAAGTTGGAAAGCAAGCACTGTAGACTTAATCAGTTAGTATGACGATCAGTTCAAGAGACATTATTCACATCAAAGAGCTTTCAGCCTTACCCGTGTGGTGTATGTAGCCTCTGGGTCATCCTCCAGGACTCGGGAGAGACCAAAATCAGACACTTTACACACAAGGTTACTGTTGACCAGGATATTACGAGCTGCTAGATCACGGTGGACATAGCCCATGTCAGAGAGGTATCTGGATTAATCAATACAATGGGATCAATTAAAATGTGCATTGTGAAAGACCAATACATTTGTAACATGTGCCAGGAGTACACGTACCTCATGCCAGATGCAATACCACGCAGCATACCAACCAGCTGGATTACCGTAAACTGACCATCATTTTTCTGTCAAAAAGAATAGACAAACAGGAAAAATACATTTATAATGACTTGGATCTGTTGTTAAACCACTGAATGTGGTTTTTGCATGTAATCAATAGAAACAACTAAGAGGAAGACAATCGAGGATAATACAGAATAAATACTTAAGTTTCCAGGATGCCCCACTTGCATCTAAGTAGATTATTAAGTACAGTGCTTCTCCACTCCATTATATGGACAAACATTTAAGTGCCTCTTACTAAAAGTAGGTGAAAATTACATCCATGCAGTTTGTTCTGTAGGTTCTAAAAAAAAAAGGGAAATAAAGTAGATTGCTTTATAGACACTACAAAACTGTCTAGGTACTGTTTTGTTAAGTTTGCCCAAATCACTACAAAGCAAATGAACCTACAGCGTACATAAGTCAATAACAAAGACAACTCTGTATATCCAGCTTTAATGGTCCAGTTTTAGGAAGATTTTGAGGATTAAAAACTGTTCAAATTCGGAGGCTAAATCTGTCCTAAACGTTAACCATTTATCTCATTTAATTCCTCCGATATGTATCAACTGTCTAATGGTAATGAGCATAAAAAATAAATCATAAGGCCTGGTATCCTCTCTCCTGTGCTTCTCTCTGGGACCCAGAAATTGTTTGAAGGATGCTTCATTTCCTAAAATGTACCTGGAGGACAGAGGAGGTTTGTTGGAGAGCGAGTGACACTGATGAAGTATTTATTTGGGAATCCATGATGTCTAAAGGGGGACCGGACATGTTAATCCTCCATCACAAATTAAATGTTAGAGGAGCCGAGGGGAGGAATCAAGTGTGGTCAAGGGGAGGGTTTCTGTTCTTTGCAGCTGGACCTGTGACCTAGTAAGCTAAAAAAACAAAAATTGCTAACATATGATACATGATTTGATGGATGCAGGTGCTACTGCCCTGCCCTGCCCTGCCATAATTAAGAAAATCAGGACCACACTGGGATTCATGTATGGTTCACAGAGTCATTTATTTCAAAGGAAATGATTAATATAGATATTCTCTCACACTTTACTTGTGGATATAAGCCAGTCCTGTTCAGAAGTCATTAAGCTTTTGATTACAGACTGAGGACCTTAGGCCAAGTTAACTTAGTGTTAGCATGAATGTGGTCAGTCAAGACGGTCAGCTGAGTTAATCTACTACATTTATTTACAACTTGAACAGTCTGCTCCTTTTATAATTTCTTGAGCAACATACAGGGAAAGCCATTTCACTTGTGTTTGTGTCTCATGTTGATAAGCTATGCAGAATCAAATGTTTTTAAGTGTGTGTTTATTCATATGAGATAAATGTAACTGATGGAAAGTGAGATTCTAATTTTGAGTAAGAGAAAAATTAGTGAAATATGATGTAATGATAACTTCTCTTCTTTGTCTCTTTTTTAGAGCCGTACTGTTGGCCACAGAATTTAAATACTTTGTTTAGGATTTCATTTTGTCATTTATACTCATCACCCAGCCAATGCTTCAGCTTTTTGAAATTTAATTGTATTGTTGGTCAAATATTGCCTATTGTTTAAGTTATATTGTATCCATTATGTTGTATTTGTGTATTTATGGGAAATTTGCATGGGAACACATTCAACACAACCAATGACCCTCCGATCATTCTGGAAATTCAATGGAAAGGAAATTTGGAAACTTTTTTCTATATGTGGTTACATACAGGGTATAGCAGTTTTACAAAGAAGATTTCTAAAATTAGTTGGTTAGATATTAAAAGGACTCATGTACAACTATTAAACAATCCAATACCATGACACTGTCTTCTATACATAGTTGGCATGTTTTATCCATGCACACAAAAAAAGGAGAAAGTTGTAAAACAGAACAAAAATCAATATTTTACGTTCACAAGCTGCCATAAGATTGGAGTGTATATCTACAGATCCCTGCCAGTAGCTGTCTAGCTCAAAGGGGCAGACCTGAAACAAGATGAAGTATCCCTCTAATCCTGATCTGAGCTCAGGGTTTCACCGCTGCCCTAAATCACAGTGTGTGTATCTCCCTGAAAGCCACCTCCATTCCCTACTTGCTCGTCTAACTTACCCTTTCTGCCTTTGTGATAGCTGGTTTGACTTTGCATTCTGTACCAGTAAGATCAAACATAAATTAACAAAATAAATTGCAACCACATTTTTCCTTTTCTAAGGTTACTAATCTACACATGTTGAGTTTATTTAGGAAAACAAGAGATTTGTCTCTAATTTCAAAACAGACATCAAGCATATTAAGCAGTAGCTGACATGTTCTACTGCTGTAAAAATCTAGAAACGGTTGGCAAACATAGTATCACTGAAGACAATCTGGATAATTACACAAGTCTCCAAGATTGTTTGGTTGCGTGAAAGTATTAATGTTTATTATATGGGATGTTCATAAACAGGTTTAATTTTTTGACAAGTTAATACAACTTGAACTTGCTTCATAAATATTAATGATAAAGAGGGTTTTATTATGGTAACAGCTTTCCATCCTATTAAAGACTCCCTGAGTAAGGCTTATGTTAGACATTTTCAGACTCCAGATGAAGAACATTAAGGGCTTCACCAGTTTGTTAAAGCAATGCTGCTTGGAAACCTGTGTCTCAATGGCCAAATATGATAAAGACTGAAAAGTGCATCAAATATAACACCAAACTCCAAACATTTTCCCTAAAACATAATGCTATCTGACTATGACAATTCACATAACTTCATCAAGCAGCGATGTTGTGGGAGCTTGGGAAAACTGTGATCTTTCTCTTCACCTGGGGACAACATCTTTACCGTCAGAGTTGTAAGCGTGTGACGAGAAAAGCAATAACTCCTTCTGGAGTCACAGTTTTCTCAACACACTAAGTCATATTGCCATAACTGTTCATATCAGTCTAACAGGCATGTTGTTATTGAGCTCGACAAAATGGAGGTGAATGGGAGCAGCTGAAAATATTACTTTTCTTCAGTTTTAAGCTTCTACAATAAGTGGTGCGATGAGGAATTGCTCATGATCTTCTACTCATTAGGATTTGCATCGCGTACTTTACAGAAACAGTGGTAGATTATCTTTCTTTCTTTTTTTTAAGGGTGCAACAATGCACAATTTTTAACACACTGTTTTCCATAGAAGATGGGTGATTTCTCCATCAAGGCAAGGCAAGGCAAGTTTATTTGTATAGCACATTTTCAGGTTCAAGACAATTCAAAGTGCTTTACATAAAAC
>JBBBVU010000020.1:18084120-18094724 GCA_037177055.1 Atherinosoma microstoma | reverse complement strand
ATGTGGATGTTGACTGGGTACACAAAAAGCTTTGAAAATAAAGTTTGCACACAAGCTATAATAACAATTATCTTATTGCTAAATGTTGTTGCATCTTTCTTGCTTTGAACTCAAACTTTTGCCCTTACAATTACATATGATGCAACACTCAAGTTCTTTTTAAAACACCTAAATTACAATGCCTAAAGAGTTAAACATAAAACTTAGCACCTCTAGTAATCCACAAGTAATCATCTGAATAACATCTTGCATATATAATAAAAAAGAAAAGATATATCTCAATGCACAAACTACTACAACTGAATCCTGTACATATTGACTCCAAGGTATCTTCTCCTGGAGCTGATGTACTGATTGCAATCGGCTCAGAGGCCAACTGATGGTTAGCAGGGTGCAAAGCTAAAAATGTGGACAAATATATTAAGCTGTCACAACCTATAAAGCAGCATTGCTTTATGTGTCCTCTCGTGATATGGCTGCCAGTCAGAAAATAGCTCCTGGCACACAGCACTGTCATTCATACTGGTAACACGCATCCATGTTTATGGAAATGGACAAACTCACAGAGACATGACCACTGTCTGAACCCTCTGCTATACATGCAGTGTAAACTTGGGGTGAACTTGTCTGAGCAGGCATGTACACATACACTCATACTGTACATAATAAACAGAATTCATGAAGGAACTTGGGCTTTTCCAGCTTACTGTGACCATTGTGAAAATGCATCTTTTCCTCCTCAGGATCCTGCTTTGCTTTGCTGTAGCCACATCTCCTGAAAAGGGAACCAAAATAAGTCAGTGTCAGAAGGGGTGCCAAGGCACTGATGTATAAACACAATTCCACATGTCTCATTAACTCGCTGATAAAGAAGAAGTGACTGGGAGCATCATGATAAGGGAGTTTCAATATCAAGAAATAAACTCATCTTTTAAAAGGAGGAATAATAGAGCCAACATAAAATATGTTTTTTTCAGCTCATCTCTTGCAATCAGTACTAATGGAAACTGGCTGATAAATAAATATGTGCAAGGAAGTCATAAAATAGCCAAGGCAGGAAAAAGCCAACCCTGGTGAACACAGGGCAGAGTCCCCCTTGGATCTAAGTGCAAAATAAGCTTTTTATTTCCTCATAGAGTTTGCTAACCAACATTTCAAGCTCTTCAAATATATTGCTGAAAAAGCTTAAACCTACTAGGCTTTTAGAAGTAAGCAAAAGACTGCAGTTTTCAAATAACATTTCATTTTAAATTAAGCTAACTTCAACAAAAAATCATGGCAGTTGGTGTAGGAAATATACTGTAAAGACCATCTACCATAAAAAGGATGTTTGTTTATTTTTGTATTTTGTCCAGGTGTGTAAACACATCTGTGTATCCCTTTTTGCAGCAACTTGGATTATATTTGCTTTGTGTCTGCGCTCCAAAAGCTTTTACTGTCAATATTTAGAGAAATGGTATTAGAGAAAAATCACAGATAACACAGCTTAAATGGGAGGATTGATTTTAAATGTGATCCTACATGCAAACACTAACACACAAACACACACACACACAGAACCACAAACACAGACTTGCTGTATTTGCAGGACAAATTAACTCATTTACTTTCATTCATTTTCAAAAGTCACCCAAATGTTTTATGTGGATTTTTTTTTTTTCGTTGTTAAATACAAATAAACACTACCAACAAACACACACACACACATACAGGGATCCTGTCCAAGATTTTTCTCATCACACCACACTGCCAGCCAGGCATGGTTACAAGGGTTTGCAGTGGAAAGCTGGAAATTTGGAGGAAGGGGAATGTGTGTGTGTGTGTCAGCCGGAGGGTCTTTAGTTTTCTGGATAAGTTGAGTCAAGGGGTCAGAGCGCGCTTAATTCCCAGCTGCCCCTCCAACAACATGCATGAGTAGGAACTCATGCATACATCAGTGCATATGTGCCATTATCTTCACATGTATGTGTGCACGCATGTGTAGTCTGGAAAGTCATGCACGAAGAAGGGTGATGGGGGAGTGCTGCAGTGGTTGGAGGGGGATGTGGTGCCCGTGTCCCAAATCCATCACCAGAAATTGTGGCATTCCTCCACCTCTCCTCCCCCACACAAAACCCTGAGTATACTCAATCTGTGTGCAGCTAAACCAAAGTCAATTCTGAGTCTTACTCGACATTTTAATGCTTGAAAATCAATGATGCAGACAATAGATGTACAAAAGGACACATTGGCAATCCTGTTATAAAATAGTCGCTCATGGATCAAATATGTTGGTAAAATACCCAGTTAAGGGCTAAACAGGGAGATGAATACAGAAGACAGAACTGTTTATTTAATCTAATTTATAAGTTGTAATGTTATTTATTTAATACATTTTATGAAGGAATAAGGTTAAAGAAAAAAATCAGGATGAGTTTAAGGTATTTGGGGAAAAAAGAAAAAAAACAAAGGGAAGAGGTTCAATACATTTTACACCACACATTGATTAAGTGCCTTCTGCTTACGATAATCTATTTCTGTAAAAGCAAAGAAATCCATATCAGAAAAAAGTTTACAATTACAAGACAAGGTTAAGTGATGGTCAGCTAAAAGATAGTCTGCTAAAAGATATGCTGACATAATTTGAATGTGATGTATAATATGTGGCATTAGGAGTAGAACAGCAACTGTGTGCCGCCAGATAAAGCAAATCTACGGACTTCTACATCAAGCCTGGAGTTATAACTTAAAACGTAACCACTTAATCCATTGCAAAACTCTAACTTGAAACTATATAATCCCATAATGCTGCTCAACAACACAGGAATATCTTGAGCAGAAACCAGATTTGATATTTGAAATTAATTTTAGTAGGCAAAAGGTCGGAAAAAGATAAAGGAAAGTCCTCTGATTAAACTGCAGACTGTATAAAAGACTGCCACCAGCTGAAAGTAAAGCCAATGTGCAGCTACTTTCATTTTCAGTACCACTGAGGGCTTCGGGCAACAAAACATCTCGGACTCCAACATACTCTCAAAAGTGAAAACTTCTCTCATTAAATAAAAAGTACTTCTGAGTGCACCAAGTTCTGATCTGCTTGTGCCTTTTGTCTGTCTTTTACAATATATCTTTAGCTTTACTCCCATGATTCATTTGAAACAAAATGACAGGCAGAGCCATGGCTCTGATGACAGGGAACAGCAAAATGCAGAGGAGTACGTTTTTAACTGTAAGTACTTATTTTACCGTAGAGATGTGACAGAATAAATAAAAAGAATCTTTGTGAAGACGTTTGTTAAACTGTGGCATTAAAATTGTGTAATATTTGTGGATTTGTAAGGAGTTAATGAAGTGTCTACCGGCTCTTTATTTGTTTAAAAGCCAGCCACTGAAGCAAATTTTTAAAGACTTTTAGAAGAACTTTACGGCTCCGTTTCATTTCTTTAATGCAGTTATCTGAAGGAATTTGCAGGAAGAACGAGAACGCTTTCATATCTGCAATGGCTAAGCAACAGGGGACTGGAGCATTATGGCAAATTCTTCTAAACTACGTAGGCCATCTCATTTCATGAACGAACAGACGGCTTCGAGGTGCGCAGCCTACGGAAGCCACTCTGTAGCATTTGTAGGCTGCGCACTTCGTAGTGTGCAGGCCCTGAAATGGGACATAACTTCTGTCTCCAGAAAGGTAAAAATGATAATTGCCTTATGCTAATGGCTTTGTAATAGTCTGTAAATCAGTAAGGGAAATCATGTTGATTTTGTTTAATTCATTTTTCAAATAATCGCAAATTACAGCCTTAATAAGGAAGTTTCAATATCAAATTCAGATTAGTCAATTGTTTTCATGAATTGTGGGAACGCTGTAGCTGCTTAGCTTTAGCTTAGTTGAACTTTTCATAGCTAATACAACTTATTCAGTTTACTTTACTACCTAAAATTCATCCCGCTTATCAGAATTAATAACGGGAATAAAGATGCACCTTGCTAACCAAGTTAGTTAGCTGCAGTGTTCCATCTACAAAAAAATAAAAGACCAACATCTTTGTAATAGTCATCCATAAACAATGGTGATTTGATATACATAATTTTTACAATGACAGCTTATTATCTTTTTTTAATGGAAAAAAAGGAAGGGATTTGACCAGTCTGAGTGTTTTCACTTATTCCCAAGAGGAGTTCAACTCCTTAAACTTTACTGTAACTTTTGTCCAATATTATATTCTATACATAATGGTGTACAACAACATGCACATATCCATTTAGTACATATGAATCAAGTTTAATTATACTCATTAAGCTACAGATTTTTGTCAGTATTGTGTCACATCCTTAATTAGAGTGTTATGCAGATATACACTATTACTGCTGTTACATTCAAACCACCCGTCTCCTCACAGGAGAAAGATGTGTTTGGGCATATGCTATGTACCTGCATGTGCTGACACCTGCAAAAAAATCAATACATACAGGCTCACCTGCTTGTATTTCATTGTCTTCAGGTGTGTATTTATGCCTTACCGTCCGCTGAGCAGGAATCCCGCAACCACTGCCAGAAGAACCAGAGCCAGTGTGATGGCCACCGCTATTATCAAAGCTTGAGCACGCTCACTGGTGGCGGTTACTGCCAAAGAAAGGATGTGGGATTAGACACACACTGTAAGCACACAAAACCAAAATTATTCTATTGTTGATCGTCATGCTCCCTCTGGTGTACTCACAGTAAGGGCTGGTCTGGAATTCAAAACGTCGGCTAAACGCACCATAGCCTGCTGAGGTCCTGGCTCGTACCTGTAATGTATTATTATGAAAACATCACAAATAGCATTGTAATGCTTCTTTATTCATAAGCGTCACACTTGAATTGAATTCTTTTCTGTGAAATTGATTAAAATCAGACTTTACTTTTGCCATGCTTGCATACAGAATGTATTTTCCTTTTTACCATCTTATTAATTATCGGTTCATTCGTTTCTTTTTTTCTTTTACCTGGAAAATGTAAACTGAAGACGGCTTCAGGCCTTCCACCACCATCTCAGTGTCCTTGGATTTTATTATAGTGTAACTGGAGTCCTGCTCCTGTTATAAGAGAAATAAAGAGAGGATTACTCCAATTTATTCATAAATGTAATATTTGTGTATATTACATTGAAAACTATTTGGATACATTTATATGAATTTCAATTTCTGATTCTTCACCTGTGCATTTATGTGGTTAAAATACCTGTGGTATATCTGAGTGCAAGTGTGTTTAATTGAATGTGTGTGAGGATCGGTTTCCTGCCTGTGACCGCACAGCTAAATGCCCCCTCCATTAAGACCAAGGCCATTAGCTAACCACTGACCACAAACTGCTTTGATCTCCTGTGGACATTTATTCTGACCTTCCAAGAAAAGACAGCATTAGAGGAACAAGGAGGGAAAAGAGGAAGGGAATCGGAAGGATGATCAGAAAACAAGCCTCAAAGTATTTACCCAAAGTAAATCAAACCAAAAAAACCCACTAACTTTATATTCAACTACTGTAATGGTAATGCATAAAAGATATGCAGCCCAAGGCTAGAATACATCAGAGAGGAGGTGATGCTGGAGTTAGTTTAGTTAATAGACAATGTTAAACCTAAGTAACTTGGTTTTTATTCAGAAAATAAATAAAATACAAACAAATTCAGGCAAAAAATATTCAGCAGCAAAACAGTTCCCATGAGGACCATATTGTAGAGGAAAATATTGTCCACCCACAAAGAAATGCATTTATTTTCTGACCCTGAAAGTGGGCAGCCCTTGCTTTTGGAATGAATTTCATTTTAGAAATGATGAAAATTATGTTCACCTGCATTTAGACAAACAAGTTATAGACACACAAAAAAATGATTAACTTTGAGTCAACACTTTAAAATTTTAAAAGGGGCTGTAAAAAAAAAAAGATACGTACAAACTTTTTTTATCATTATTGTTATATTGATTATTATTATTAATATATTATCATTATTATTACACCTAATCTTCTTTAAAATCAATAGGAATAAAGCTTTAAAAGAATAACTCGCAAAACAAAGTGAATTTTAATTTTTAGGAATATGGTCTGCTAATCAAGATGCTATAGTAATAAAATAAGAAGCAAAAATACCCAAGCATAAGATTGGCTCTGAGAGCCTTAGCAACAACTGTACATTTTTAGGTTTAGAGAAACCACTGGCGGCCAAACGTTTGTGGACAAAAGCCCACCCACAAACACACCTACAAAGGAAAATAATTCATACATAAGTTACTCAATTTTACCTTTTCAAAATACTTGATCTCATACTCGAGGATGATGCCGTTAGGTCGATCAGGCTCTGCCCAAGAAAGAGCGATGCTGCTCTTCCCTGTATGTCCTTTCCTTACCACACTTATTGGGGAGGGTGCTGCACACACACAAAAAACACAAGAGGAAAAGATACAGTATTAGCACAGTTTCAGGTACCAACACCTGTTAGCATTACAGTGGTAACATAACAGTAGCTATAGCAGCTTGATAAAAAAGCAGCCATTGCATCTCCATTCCCAAATATTAAAAATGAACAGCGCTTCCCTAACATCCTAATCAGTGGTGATTACACATGAGATCTGGTGCTAACATTGTCAGATCTGTTCCTCTTTTAATAGCATCTCCATGTCATTTGATGTTTACATAAACAAAGATAATGTGATTGTTGTGACTGCTATGGAATATTAAACTGAACATGAGTCCACAAAGAGGAGAAAAATAATTGTTTTAAAATTGGTGGTGTGAGGAAAGGGGTTTTTCTCTAACAGGATTTGTCATTTTTTATAAGAATAGTTATTTGATGTGCTTTTTACACAAGTTTCTCTGAAATTAAAATACTTGTGAGCTTGTTCCAACTCAAGCAGAAAAAAAGAAATCGAATTTTAAAGATGCCCCCACACTAAAAACATATCTGGCAAAAAGATGCCTCTGTCAATTAAACATCTTGCTACTGAACAGATGGATGTAGAGGAGGCCATAAAATCAGTGTAGGAGAGCTTTTTTTTTTGGAGTTTGAGAATTGTTTGTACCAACTTTGTCACCTTGGAAACTATTCTTGATGAAATAAACAAACATACAAAATTGCCCTTGTACCGTACATTAAGTTCTGTTAACTTCAAGAAATCTGAACATTTTGCTTTGCAGTTTTCATTTTCTTTTCATGTTTTTGGAAAGTTATTATCTCAGTTTCAAAGGAAAGTGAGTTGTGAGAGTTTGCATCAATCACATAGCTGTATTGTTGTAACCTGAACTGTTGAGCCATCTCTCAGAGGGACAGTTGGAGAGTCTGACACATAAAGAGCTTTTAACCAGGCAAAATGCTCCCTCAGGCAACATCCCGATAGAATACGAGTGTGAATGTGTGCATTTTGTATGCGTGTGCAGGCGTTAGTGAATGTCTGCTGCAAATGCTAAACACCGTTTAGGTTTCAATAGCCTCAGCAGAACTCTACAGGGAATAAATCATCGCTACAAACAGGGTAACTGTATCCTGAGTGGATGGTTGCACAGAAGTGTTATCTGCAACATCTTAAAAGCCTGAAACCAGAGACCAAAATCACACACACACACTTTCAATGCTTAAATAGTACAAACTCTGGGATTTTATGATGTGAAAGGGTGAAAGGGCTTATTTCCCCAGCAGCTTTATGTGTAACAATACACCAAAATCTAAGTTTAAATCGTCCAAAAATGGAGGCAGTTTTCCATTCAGTATTTAATCAAAGGGTTTAAATAAAGGTTGTCATACGAGGGTGTACAGATGGCAAAAGGAACTAATAGTTTTTAAAAAAAAAGAAGCAAAAAATACAAGCCTATAGTTTTACTTTTTAAAAATAAACCTAAAGTGACATTATGCATGTAAAACAATTTTGAATTGGGGGACCAATTAGATTTGTTTTCTTTAAAAAAAACCTCAAAACAAACAAACAAAAAACTAATACACTGATTTGTTTTCTATTTATATAAAGAAAAATAGTGAATAAAAATATGCAAAACACAGGTTATGCAATCTATAAACATGGTTGCTGGGATTTTATGTTACAATATAATTTCAATTTGAATGGCCTCAGCCATTGCCTGAAACACACACACAAAAAGTTATTTCTTTTACACATGAAAATAAAGAAGGATATAACTGGTTATGCCATGTTAGAATAATAAAAACAAAACAAAAAAAAACATGTAATGTAAGTCTTAAATTTCTTTATTTGTTATAAGTTATTTGTATTGATAATAAAGACAAAATAAGCAAATGCTTTTAATAATCTCCAAAAAGACTTTCAGGACCATGAAAATTTGTGAGTCTGGACAAACTTTCATATCTCTTCCTTTTTTGTAAATTACTGATTATGAAGGTTTTTTCCTTTCATGCAGCAGCCAAATGAATTTATTCTTCTTTCACCTTTGAAAACAATAAATGTCAATCAGAGGTAGATGTGATCAATTAATTCCCACTTTTTCTCGCTCAGTAACAACTCTTCCCTTTTTGAATAAACGTAGATGCACGTCTCTGAACTTAATGCAATACTGAGCTCAGAAACTACACAAACAAGAGGGCAAAGCAGAATAAGGTGATGGGAGAAATGGATGGGCTGATACAGAAGGATGAGAAAATTAAACACAAACAGGTGGGAAGACAAAGGAAAAAAAAGTGAGAAAATATCAGTGACAAAGTGAGAGTGAGACATGTTGGAAAAAGTAGCGACAGAGCCCCAGCAACACTTGTATTTTAGCAACAGTGTAACAACACATCTTGCTTTAAACACTTCCTGTCGCTACTAATGAGCACCTCCTGTATGCAGAACACAAATGGGCACAAATGTCTTCTGATGTGCTATGATAACACTCACTTATACAATTTCGTGTTTGCCAACGGAATGATACTTGTAAGAAATCGTTTTCAGAAAGAGAGCTTGGAAAAATGTAAGAAATCACTTCAGTGGATGAGTGCAGACCCTCCAGTGTAACAACTCTGGCCTTAGATAAGCACAACATAATCAGAGTGCTGAACATAAGCCTCTCAGACCACTATCTGTCTCCACCATCACCCAAATCAATATGGACCTTCAACTATCTGGTTTATTATCCTATAACTACCCTCGGAGAATGGCAGAAAGATAGATTGAGAGGCCGAATGAAAGAAAGATGGGACACAGAAACGCCTTCATTAAGACTTGCAACATAACCTTTTGCTTGCTGGCTGTTTTTAACGCCACTCTCCGCTGACTCAGCAAGCAGCCTGCGGCTGATCCCTTGCATTTTCAAGTTGAACAGGAATTCAAAAAAGTTGTAAAAGTTAGAGTACTTTTAAGCCAAGGGTTTTAAAGTACCCTTGACATTGTACAAATGTGCGCCTTAGTATTCAATTCAATTCATTTCTATTTGTATATTGTCAATTCACATATATTCATAGTTGGGACAAAGCCAAGATCTGCTTGATCCATCTGCTCCAATGGCCTGATTAAACACCACCCATAATTTAAATTCTGCTCCGACGACAATTAAAACAGAAAAAATTTGATTGAGTGCTAAATTAGTACACAGCCCAGTCCAGAACGAGTCATGAACATTTCAAAAACATAGTTGATGGCACAACAATTGACAAGACCCCTTGTGCTATTAGAAGCATTTTTATTTCTTAGCTGCATTGTTCAACAAATATTAAAAGTAATGGAATCCTTTTTTTTATTCAAAAAATGAAATTATGGTTGTGAAATATGAAGTTTGGCACACCATGTGTCTTAAAAGTTGAAATTTAACTTCACTGGGTTAAATATGCATTTAATTATATCAGAGAATGTTCATGAGAGTCTCTGGAAGAGATCCAAATAAACATTACCAAAGCATGCTGTTTAATTAAAAATTTTTTAATGTATAACTTATTTTGGGACAACTACTAAGAGGGCCTGGAGGGCGATGAAAACAAACATGACAAGTAGCCACTGAAATAAGTGCTTTATTTTTAAATGTAGACTGCCATGGTATCGGTGATATTGGCGATATCGGCAATATTGCCAATATAGACGATACCAGAAAAACGTAAATATCGGCCAGCCGATGTATCAGTCAAATCCTTAATCAAAATGCCTTAAAAACAATCACAAAATTAACTTATCTGTCATTACTTGGCCAGTGCAAAGATTGCATTGACCTTAAACTAAAACTTATGTAGCTATTATTCAACTAATGGCCTTTTTTGTATTTGCTTAATAAGTTAATTATATTTCTAATTAACTTGAAAAGCAGAAATGCCATGGAAGTGTAAAGAGGCAGGTAAATGTATTTGTTTCTACACAGGTTTATCTATTCATTCCTACCTTTACAGATCTATCAAAAAAATAAATTTGACAATTGCAGCTTATTCAGAACTCTGGTCCTCACTAAGACCAAGAAAGTAGACCACATCAGTCCAGTTCTGAGGTCTTTACAGTGGCTACCTGTCTGTCAGAGGAGAGACTTTAAAGGTCTGTTGCTGGTCTAAAAAGTTCTGAATGGTTTAGGACCAAAATGCATCAGTGACCTCCTGACCCAGTATGAACCCAGCAGACCACTCAGATCATCTGGATCTGGTCTCTTATCAGTTCCCAGAGTCAGA
>JBBBVU010000020.1:18067471-18084020 GCA_037177055.1 Atherinosoma microstoma | reverse complement strand
ACATGTCTGGAACAAACTCCCAGAAAGTCTCAGATCAGCAGAAACACTCAATTCATTTAAATCCAGGTTAAAGACCCCCCTGTTCTCTGCTGCATTTACATAGTTTTTATTCATTATTTAAAAGTCAGAATCTCTACCATTTCTTTAAAGCTTGAATTTTAAATTTGATCATGTTTTTAAGCTGTTGCTCTTTCTTAATCTTGATTTAATTTTTTTTATTTCATTTTCTCTTCCGCTTTAATTTAATTTCTTTCTACAAGTTTGTTTTGTTTTAATGTACTTTTCTGCAATATAAAGCACCTTGAAATGTCATTTACCTGAAATGTGCTCTATAAATAAATTTGCCTTGCCTTGCCTGTTAAATTAAATGTCTGTCCTTGTATTATTGAGCCACTTATTTATTGCCGTTATGTTCTCCAGTATGCCCAGCCTTACTCCCTAACAATTCTCAATTTAAGTATCATCTCTGCTGTGATTTTAGCGTAGCATCCATAAACGGTTGAAATGCCCACATGGGATACTGCAGTGAAATCACATTTTTATAAATATGTAAGAATTAATACCTTTAAACCTGACACTGTGCTTCGTCAGATTCCAAATGATAAGTGTAAAGTTGTTTTGTTTTCTTGGGGGGGTTATCTATTCTTTGTAATCATCCTTTATCACAAGTTCAATTCATTTCACGCTGAGTGCAATAACAAAGTGCTCCACTAACCTTTCCCCTAAATGTGCTCCAGCAGCCACAGCGAGACACATGACCACAGGAAAAGGCAACAACACAATGAGGTAATGCATCACAATTCATTTGATAAATCACCAACAACAGCAGAAACAATTTATGGGGCCACCGACACTGAACAACGTGGAAAAATAACCGGGAATCAAGACATTGATGTTCAGCTACCACGATACGTCTTTAATCAAGCTTAGCAGGAATGGTTTGTTTTTACCGCTTACAAAAACACAATTAGCTTTGAAATATTTGGAGCCAGTGAGAATTCATTCATTTTTTAACAGAACAAAAAAAATTACAAAAAAATGTTGTCTGAACTCCTTTGGTTGAGATAGAAAGATCATATATTTATCACTATCTACTATACGCCAGAATAATCATCATCTGGGGAACATAATTGGATTGCAGGGGTAGTTATTTAATCAGTTTACTGAGTTTTTTACTAGTTCTTATCTCACTGAAACTGATGTACCGGTGAGAAAGGCAGCATTTCTTTTCCGCTTCCCTTCTATCATCTGACATGTATTCCTACCCAACATGCTTCCTTTTACAGCCTCTTGCTATGTGACCTTTTCTTTCCTTATAACAACCTCCCAATAATTTCTCCTCCACAGTCTGTCCCCTCTACCTCCACCCTGTTGTTTTGTCCCTCTTTTTCCAACTTCTCCACAGCCTTTCACCTCTCTCGATCTCCTCCTCACGAGTACCAACACTTTATTATTCAGCAGGGCTTCACAGAGATACTGTGAAATCACCTATTTCACGGATCCCTTATCGTGTGTGACACTTCCCACACATCAAACAGGAGATCCTCTGAGTCTTCCTCTCTCTTTCTGTTCGACTGAGCCTCCCTCTCGCCCCCGTCTCACAGGAATTTTGTCTCGGTTGCTCGTTTCAGCTTCTTTACCCAAAGCAGAAACACAGCCAAGAAACTACAATCACACATGCAAAATACAAAAGTTAAAACTCAAATTATTACAGAGATGATTAAGGTCTTCGCTCGGTAATTACATCTGTGACACAGTAGCAGAAAGATGAAATAGTTATCCAAAAACATTGCTCAAACTATTTTATGACGGTAAAATGTTTGCTAATGTTTTCACTTTGTTGATTTTACAAAATTTTTCAAACAAAATCTTCTTTTAATTAATCTGATGGTAGCTGAACGTGAATGAACACTGTGATTACCTTTCAAATATTGACAAATATTGAATGCACACTTTTTTGTCATTAATATGCTTAAGACAATGTTCTTCTGTCTACAAGTAGATAATGCCAAATTTAATAAACCATGTTTGAAAAGGGTGTCATGTTGCACAAACAGTGCTTGACCCATCTCACCAGGGGTTGTATACACACACAGCATACTGCTTCTAAATCAGACACTTAACAGAAACAAACACATGACCTGGGTCACTCAATAGGACTCCGTTGTTTCAATTAAAACAATGATTCACAAAGACTTTAAAGCAATACTACACAGATTTCTGACCTAAAACGTCTGTGCTTTTCACTCATTTTGATGACACAGTGACATTCGTTATGGACGTTCCTAAAGCCGTCATTACCCTACAGCATCCCAAGGCTGAGAAACTGCATTTTGAGTTGTTTGCATCACGTGACAGCTGTGTTTTATTTTACGGCACCCGGATATCAACACCCTGGCCTTTTTAGATCCGCACCATGGCTGATTCAGCGAAGAAAACAAGACGACATTATAAGAAGAAGTGAGAAAAAGGAAGAGAGAAAGCGACAGAGTATCGGACTAACTTTTGCTGGCTACAGAGATCTTAAACAGAAAAGATGCAAGATGGATTCCAAACTTAACATTCGTTAGGGGGCGCCGAAATGCAAAAATAAAGTTCGGTAATGCTGCTTTACAGTTCAACTAACTCAGTTAATTCAGAAGTAATTTGAAGGACTCATTACAAATTACAAAAAAACTTTTCACATAGGTTAAACCCATTTGAATATGCTGCTCTTGGTGTAAAATGAGAAATGACTTTTGTGTCAGCAGATAAGTATAAAGAGACACGACATGAGACATACCATCCAAGTGGAAAGTACCAAATGCCAAGTTTTACTTGACAACATCATCAAGAATCATATTGTAAAAAACAAAATGAAATAGAAAATTCTGAACAATACGACAAACATTCAGGATGATGTACCCAATGCCTTCTAAATTTACACGTATATCCTCACTTGTAGTAGCCAGTGCCTCACTCAATCAATGCTAAAAAGCAGCACTATTTATCTCTCTGACTCTGGCTGCCACGTGTATTCTAACCTAATCCCAAATCTCCACTTGGTCTAGTGATTTACTAATCCAGCCACAACTGCAATATACTGAATTTGACTTTTTTTAGTCTGGTTTAATCCAGTCTCTTGTTGCCCTTTAGCACAGAGACAAACCAGTTTGAGGACCGTCAGCAGTCTTGACTGTCAGACATCCATCTGCCACCACCTCTCTATCTTTCCATCTTCCTGTGCTTTTTCTCAACACATGCTGTAACTACTATCTGCCCTACTACAATATCTACTCCTAGTGAATCTGCTACTAATACAACCTACTATTCTTTGAATACCATTGTGCCATCTGTTCAGCAATATAGAGGAAAAAGAATCCTTCAACTCTTCATTTTTTCCTCCTGCTTCTCCTCCAGATGGAAGCCTAGGGGAGGAGAGCTATAATCTCATATTTCTCTTGTTTCATTACGCAGTGTGCTACCCATTTCATTACAAGGAAATAGAATAAACTAGACGAGCGCATACCTCCTGTAAACAGGAAAATGGGATCCCAAAGCAGATGCAAGCTCTCATCTTCATTTCAAAACAGGGAGTCAACAAAAATCTACAGCAACAGCAATATGTATGAAGTAGCTGTACTTTGTCCTTGCCCTAATATGAGTAGGGGGGCCCTTTTGCTTCGGTACTTTGCATAATCAGGGCTTACAGATGTTAATTTAAAGTTGACCAAAAACAGCACTTCCTTGTCTAACATAAACATGTAAAGTGATTTGATCGTTATTCATCCCTGCTGACAAGCATGCAGAATAACACCTGCAACCGCACAAGAAAGCAAATACACATAACAGCCTGCAACTCAGTGGCTTTAATTATGCCACGGATTCCTGTGAATTGCGTTGGCGGAACGTTTCACCCCAAATGAGGGGACCAAGCTGCTTTTCCGATCACATATCTGGATGCAGTAGCAAAAACAAAAAAAGGCTCTGAGCTGTGCAATGTTCTCTAGTTCACAGCAGGGATGGTGCATAAGCGAAAATTAATACGGCAACAGATTTGTTGGACAAATACAGTGATAATTTGATCATCTGGTGTCTTTGTTATCAAGCTCAGCTATTTTTGCCTAGAAGCCTACATGCTGATTGCCTGTGGCAGTTGAAATAAGAAAAAAAAAGATTTTCTACAGTGACTCAGACAGCTGTGTTTCTACTTGGAGCACTCACAATATTTATTACATCAAAACTAGCTTGTTTATGCAGGAATGTCAAGTGTAATCTTAGCTAGCATCCACTGCTGCAAATTTAACAAGTTTTTTCATGTGAAATGGTGCTTCAGATAAATCTTTAGTGGTTGGGGTGTAACTTACCTGCCTGATTGGTCGTCACATTAAGTGACACGTACTGCTTAGCGTGGTGTTTGGCCAGCTCTGACACCCCGTTGACAGCCTCCAGCAGGAAGCTGTAGTTGGTGTGAGACTGAAGGTCAGCCACCATCACTGAGGTGTTTGACAAGCCAACGCGGCGTGGCAGAAAACGTACGTTGGGGCCACATTCCTCCAAACCCCTACTGTCTGGCAAAACCCGCCTGCATATGATATTGTAGCGTACATCCTTCCTTCCTCCAGTCTCCATAGGAATGGACCACTCCAAAAAGACACTGGTTTCATTGACATTGGAAATTGCATTACGTGGAGCAGAGGGAGGGCCTAAGAGAGATTTTTTTTTAAAAGAAAGAAAAGAATTATACAAGTTGCATCTTGGTGGACAAAAGATTGTAAAAATGAGCCGTAAAACCACAAGTGAAAAGTCCTCACGTGTGCAGGCCATATTAGAAGGGTCAGAATCAATTTTATAGTATCCGTCTTCACAGCTGCAGACTGTAGCCCCCATCTGTCTGGCCACACTGTGAGGTGGACATTTACTGCAGGCTGTAGACTCCAGCAGCGAGCGGTAAAACCCCACTTTACAGACTGAAAGAGAGGAGAGGAGAGGTTGCCATGAAGGGTTAGCAGGAGAAGAGATGGGAAAAGAGCAGATGCGAAAATAGTCATAAGGAGAGAAGTACAAATAAATAATTTAAAAAAGGACATCGTGGTCATCCCCCCCACCCTTTTTTTTTTTTTTTTTTTTAATGAGGTCAGAATCTCTGCTGAACACAGATTTCCTTGGATGGTTGTGGTTGTTTTGAAGTTCCTCATTAGAGGTTTACAGCAGTTTTAAAGCTTGAAAAGAAAAGGAGGATTTCACACATTTTCACTACTATATTTCTTTTGAAGTTTGATCTCTTCTTATGTTTCTCTGGGGATTATTTCTTTTTCATAAACCTACACAATCTTGTCCTATTATTCATGTTCCATTGTCTTAGTCATAAAGTTAGGCTTTTGTCTTATAGTTGGTTTTTCATTCTTCAAAAGACTTCAGAGGAGTAATTTAAAATTTTCACCTGACACAGCAAATCAGCATCTAGTGTTGGCACAATAATGTTCCCATATGTGTAACATACTGGATAGAGTACAAACAAAGAAAAACTGACAGGACATCTTTCCCCCGCACAAACAAAAACTCAGGCGGCTGGTCTTTGCAAGTTAGGCAGACAGGAGGGGGATGTACGTCAAATGTTAACACCCCAAAAACAGTTCAGCTTCTGCCGCGGCTGCAACCTCAAGCCAAAAGATCACTGAATTATTGTAGCATAATTTCACTTCCCGATTTAACGAGACAACTGCAAACATGCAAATAGAGGAAACAAAGGGGATTTTAGATTTCTGTTGAAGGTTTGGGCAGAAAAATGCAATAAAGTGCAATAAATAACAAATTGAGATTTATTTAAAAGAGCATAGGTGGAAATCAGGGGGGGACACAGGTGATGAGGAAAAGAGGAAGACAGGAGGAAAAAGAGACAGGACACTCAGGACAGAGGAAAAATAAATGAGGGGAAAGAGAGGAGGAGAGACAGAGAACAGAGGTTTAAAAGAACATCTGTCAGGACAATGTCCGATAAAAGCCTAATTCATATTTTACTGAAATTTTAGATTTGTTTCTAGAGAGATGTCCAGATTAAAAGATAGCATACCTCATTTCTTTCACATTTTGTCCATTTTGATTGTTAAAAAAACTTATGAAAAATAAATCTTGGATAATTATTAATTTTACCTTTATTTTAGTTTAGTAGCATGTGTGTGCTAATGACAACATCTCTTGTGCGTGTGTGTGTCCAATTGTCAACCAATTGTCAGTTGAAATTGCAAAAAAAAAAGAAACAGTTTAGATATCCAGTAAATTTGTGGTGCTCCAAAATGCCAAATAGAAAGTGCCAATAAAATCAAGGCCTTTTGATAAAGATGTCCATGAGAAAGTTATGAAATGCTGATGAAAATGTATCACAATGGTTTCATTAGGCAAAGTCAAGTCAGCTTAGCAGAGAGAGCCAACTTTAGTTTTTTTTACAGATAGACGTGACGTTATTGGATTATTCTAATGGGTTATCTCCTCTAGAACTTTGGAACATTATCTTGAGCCTTAATTTCTTGTAAAGCTACTTTGATGGACTATAGTGGAAATTGGAGCAAGGAGCAAATAACTTCTGTTAGATGTGGTTATAAAAGGTGCATTATTGCTACTTTCCACCTAATACCAGGTTGAACATAGAAAAACCTGTAAACAGGTACAATATAGACTAATACGGAACAAAGCTATAACTACTATCTTTAGTTTTAATAACATTATTTAACACGCTGAGGGCTCAACCCTGCAAGGTGAGTTGCAAAGGAGCAGGAGAGAAAGGGAGGGAGAAAGCAATTTTCCATGTCTCCCCCTAGAAATTACTCTCTGAAATTTGACTGTTTATTGTCTCCCCCAAAAATGAAATGGGATTTTTTCCCCTGTGGAAGAGCATATAGGCAAGAAGTCATGAGGATATCAGACATGGGAGTGTAGAAAACAAGCTGCTTCTTCTGTGCTGGTCCACTAAATTTAAGAGTTTTTTTTCACCCACTGTTTGAGTGTGACTGTTGTGGAGCCCACTCCAACTGCAGCTTTAAGTAACAACTACATAATTAAACTTCAGGTAACAGGACAGCAGGATAAAGAAGAAGAAGAAAACACAAAAGGAAGATAAGATGCGAAAAGCAAAATGATGAGAAGAGAGAAGTCAAGTTTACAAGGGTGACACAGGGAGAGAGGAGGACAAAAGAAGAGACAAAGGAGGATGGTTGTGTGTGTGTGTGTGTGTGTGTGTGCGCGTGCAAGACTGTGTGGCTTTCAGTTGTTAGGCAGCAGTGGCTCTGATTCACCTTGACGGAACCTTGGTCTGTTGTCATGGAACATTAGTCCTGAAAAATTCTCCCTCTGCCCTGGATCACTCCGAGTCTCACATCTGCTTCACACACACATACAAACACTCTGAACATGAACAAACCTTTCATAAAACATGTTTGGCATGTGGGATACCAAACATTCCCCAATTACAGAGTTAGCTGAGGATGAAGACAGATGTAAATAAAAAAAGAATAAAAAAAAGTTACACATGATTTCACATTGTATGTATTTTTTGTGTTCTAATCGACAAGCTGTTGTATTGATCACTTTTCTTAATTTTTGTTTGACTTTACTCATTGATGCACTTTGATATCACATGTAAGTGTTGCATTTTAAGGAAAAAGGACAACAAAATGTGCCTCACACACAGACTTGTGCATTTACCCTCAACCAGAATATTGACTCACTTTGTGCAGCAATTGTAACCACATCATGTGTAACCTTAACTTTAAACTAAGCTTGATTTGATACCTAGTAATAACACCATATATGATGTTTTGTCTTAATAAGAACAGGCTTTGGGCCCCATAAGGACTATTAGTCCCCACAAGGTTGGTGTTTATACCATAACGGTTCCAAAGAGGTAGAAAAAAAGCAAACAAACACACACACACACGCAAACACCATTTATGGTTTCTACTAGATTTATTGCCATCATGGAGTCTGTAGCTCTCCTTGACTCCATCCTCAAAACCCTCATGGCCAAATCAATAAACGGGATGCCAGCTCATTTCAAACACTAAGACGCAGAGATGCACATAGCTCATAGCTCATAATTTAGGATACTACCATATGTTCTGATACAGGATAATGTCAGCACAACAGATTTATTCATTTATTTTCTTTTAACAACAGACAGATTTACTTTTAAACCACATATTTCAACATTTTCACTTTTCTTTTATAAGCTCTCACATCCTGCTTTGTCTGTGCTATACTCCCCAATTCCTTGTCAGTCAAACCGGATGGTGTGGGCTAAGTGTGTTACCATGATGGCTCCCTACAAGGATTTCCTGTTGGACAAGTTTTGACTTCCTGCAGATTTGTCTGTTAGCCAAAGTCGTGGTTTTCACTCTGGATAATAGCTGCTTAGTTATTTTCACTTATTTCCCACAAACCCGGAACACATGGCCCAGTGTTCACCATCAGATGGCGTGTAGTGTATACTACAGCATTTTCATTTCATTTTGGGTGTTAGTCCCTTTTTAGTTACATTTCTCAAAATGAATTGTAATGCATATGCAAAGTAAATCTTCATTTGTTTACCGACTACTTTTACAATCATAACAAAGGCATATAAGCAGCCAGATGGACATACACACTGGCAAAAACCGGCAAAATTGTGGAACTAACTTCCTCTTGAGTTAAGAGCATCCACATTTTTATACATCATTTAAAACTAATCTGTTAAGGCAGACATTCGAACTAGTTTGATGATGCATTTTAATGAAATGTTTTACTGCTTTTATTGGTCAATATCTTGAATATTAATTGTTTGATTTTGTGATGTATTCTTGTAATTTTTGTATTTGTATGTTTTTATCCTGTGAAGCACTGAGTTTCTCTGCGAGAAGTGCTATATAAATAAAATACTTACGTGTGTTAATAACGTTGTAGTGTACAAAATGAGATGGCGTGCTCTGATTAAACTCAATTAAAATACTGCATGAAATTTCCTTCATGAAAGTTGCTAAATATAATCATATAAACATTTGCAAATAAAATGTGCAGACTTAAGTAAAAATGAATTCAAGTTGACTAACAAGCACAGACAGAGTGAATGTTAAGGTATTTATTAACATTAATTCCAGCTCATTTCCATTTAGGTTAAGCAGACTGTTCATGCTGTTCAGCAAAATAAATGTGACACTGTGGAATGACATCTTATGACAACGCAAAGTGCAAATGACTTCACAGTAACAGCATGTCAGACAGCAATTTAACTGTCTTCATTTAATATGTTAAAGGATTTGGAGGCAAAGGGGGGCTTGGAGGTCAGGGAAAAGAGCTGAAGGAATAAAACTGGAATAAAGTGATTACTGTCACAGAGTGTGAATAAGAGTCTGTTTGAGATCTAAGACCAAGACACGGCTGAGGGATTGCTTTTAGGTCCACTGAGTGGCTATCAGGACAAAGGGAAAACACATAATGGAACTGGAATTGAAAGAGTTATCACATACAAGTTACTGATTTTAATGACAAACACATAAAGTATCGTCATCTAAAAATAATTTAACAGGTTTCTGCAAACATGCATCCATTTTTGTTTATTTTACTGTAAATGTTTTGTTTTGTGTGACAATCTTTATAATGGCATGAAACTGAAACCACAACTTTGAAGCCCACAAATTGCTATTATCTTATTTTTATTTTTTCTAGTCAATAAATAATTTCTTCATCTTATTAAATCCTCTCTCTATTCGTGTTAGACATGTCACATTACAGTGTCTCTAAATACAAGGACAAGCAAGCTATTACATCAGGATGAGCCACTTTAATTCTTTAAATGCTTTAAAAAAAAAAAAGAAAAAAAAAGAAAAAAAAAAAAAAAGACATACACCCGCAAATGCATTTTCCACCTGAAAAATTAATATACACACATGAAACAGAGGACTTCCACTTCTTGGAGTGAAATTACTTATGGTTACGGCTGGTTAACTGACAAGAGCTCATTCTTCATTGTAAATGCAACCTTAATATATAACGTAGGTGGCATTAATGTGTGCGCGTGCGCAAGTGTGTATGCGCGTTGCCCTTGGGCAAGCTGTCTTTCCGATGCCATGCAGCTCTTAATGCAAAGCACAAAGGCTAATAGGTAATTAATATGCAATACACACCAACGTGTCGGTATGGATTTGTGTGTGTGCATTTGTGAGTGTGAGGTTAATACTCAATTAATATGCATCACACACTGGCATCCCAGGCAATTAAGGATCCAGCAGTGTCCGTGGACGCTTCTTAACAAACGTCCTTTTTAATTGGAAACATTTCCCTGTAAACATGTTGATTTATATGTCTGGCTGTCTTTTTGAGGGATTAGAAAGAGTACGCGATTAAGGCTGAGAGAGAAGGCGTGGTGAGAGAAAGGAGGAGGGGGGGTGTTGAAGTTAAACACCGCATAATGTATATCAACAAAGGATTTAAATTAATTTGTGTGGGAATATACACAATGTGGATCCAAACATTGGCTCATTACTTATCATACTCAGTAACATCAAGGCAGCATCGCCGGTTGAAGCACATCCATTTGTAACAAATCCATATATCACTGGTCCAATTGATGGCATTTCTTAAGATTACATCATAAGAACATTGTAGTTGTAAGTTGAAAAAAATTCCCTCGGCAGAGAAATGAATCAAATTTTTACAAATAAATGCACTTCAAGTAAAACGTATCATTTATATTCTGATATTTAGTGGAAAATGAAATATGAACTGTAAAACCACTAATAGTCAAACAGAACTGCACAATCAGACAAAATGATGATGAAAATGGCATTTGTTACATGTAACATTTCCTTTATTCCACTCTCTCTCTCTCCCTCTCTCTTTCAGTGGTACAGAAACTCAGCAGGACCGACATGGAAATAAACATTAATAGAAAGAACACACACAAATTTAAAGGCTGCGTTTCCATGCAATGCTTATAATGTTTGCTGATAGGATTGTGAACTAATAAACCAGTCAAGGAAACACAGTAAATATCCTTTTTCCTGTATTTGTCCCACAGTAAACTACTGGTCTAAGAAATATAAACACAACATGAGCTGGCCTGTTCATGTGTGTACAGCCACGAGGGTTTCATACCTTCACGTATTATTGTTTTCTCATCGTGTTGGTGTGTATGTGCCCCTGCGTGTGTATGCACATATTTGTGTATGTCTCTGTGTGAATGCAAACAAAGCCAGATGATTATACCATAACAATATACAATCAAGTCAGTGGGGTTTTCCTGTCTGGGGGGATAACAGAGCAGGTCATTGTTCAGCACCCATTTATTCTCACAATCAGGCAATAAGCAGAAACTAGGAGGTCAAGCTGATCTCAAATGCTTTTTAACAAGAAATTACTTCTTGGAATGGTGGAAGGGAAGTGTGGAAGATTTACAATCAATGCAGGGTAACTACAAAGTCAACATACGCTGACCCGATGCTTGGTAAAATGATTAAACCAGTCATCACTCTAGCCTTGCATCATTTCATCACATCAACATTTAGCTAACCTTTGACTTCCAGATGTTAGTTTCCATCAATGTATCAGCAACTGAAGTTGACCAGGTTATATAATAACCACCATCTGAGGTAAACAAATGTGCAAAACATGTGCTCCCGATATTTGTCAAGCTTCACTTTTTTTAGTTTAATCTCAAAGTATTGCACCAAAAAACCTGCACTTCTTCTATTTCTTGGATGCCATCCACAGGGATTATTGTTTGTAGTGTCCATCACTGTCTGATCTGTCACAAAAAGCCTGATTGCCATTGGTGACATTTGTGCAAACACTGAAGCCCTTGCCACACTGTTTTTCAGCACTAGACTTTAAAATGCCACACTGTGGTATCAATGCAGGAGGACAGACTGCAGCTCTGATTAGTGGTGCTATGGCTTGTTATAGGCTTCCTCCTGATTACAGCTGCTGCTGGATTTCCACTGATTTTTTTTATCGGTTCCCAGTCTTCCTGGACCATTTACAATTCCTCTGAAGCCTCACAATCAGATTCTTAAAATTCTTATACTATAGCAGAACTGTATGTATTTTTTTCCAATCAAGTTTCCAGCAGAAGAAAAGGGCTAAAGATACACACACAAATACACAACCATGCTAATCTCAATGTAAACATATTATTTTCAGATTTTATTATTTACTTGCTCAGTGTTTTTATTCCCTTATCTGTTTTTAAATAAATCATCACATACCCTTTTTTTGCAACATATTTACTGTTCTTATGTACCATATCTATCCTTAAATCATTTAATCACTCCAATATCAGTAAATAAAGTTAGATTTTCTTGCTACCAATTTCTTTATGATTACACCTATAGCCATACCACGCAGGGTGCAGGGTTTCCCCACAGAACATTGCTTTGTAACAAGATCCGTAATTATTTTCATTTTACCCATCAATGGTTTTAAAGTTATGACTAACTGGTGCATATTATATGTATCACTTTGGCCTTTGCACTGTCACCTTCCAATTAATTTGCCCAGGTGACAAAGCAATTTCTGTTGTGGGATAAATACAGTGCCGATCCATCTATCTAAGCTCAATGTACTAGAAGTGAGCATAAGTACCAGTCTAACCAGTCCTAAGCACTGACTGGGGCTCAGGAGACGACCAGGCTTTCATGGAAAGAATCCGGCTCTGCTGAATGAAGCATTTTATTAATATTTCATCAACTTCAGGAATGGGCATCTATGCGTGTGTGTGTGAGCTCTTGCACATCTATCTTTGTGAGTACACTGTGGTTATCTTGTGTTCTTCAAAAGTGTGTTTTTATAAAAGGGAAGTGTTGGACTTAGGCTTATTTATTTTTATGTTAAGCCAAAATATGTGTTATACATTTGTCATGATGATTATTGCTGACGTTAGGAGTCAAGCAAGAGGTCCGCATCACATGAAGGCCTCACAAGCGGAGAAATGAAACACGAGGATGAGGATGCACATTAACGGGGGGAAGGGTGAGAGGGAGGAAGCACTTCTGGGAAAGTCAGTTTACCCAACAAGCACTCAGAAAGCACTTTAGTTGTCATGACAGCATCACCATGTTGAGATGATGGGGTGATGAAGAGGGGGTGGGGAGAAAATTGGGGGCCAGGGATGGATATAGAAGGAGAGCAGAGAATGGGGGTAAATTCCACGAGGGAGGCCATTCAGTTTCACAAGATTTAGAAAGATGAATGCTTCCAATTGCTTGACAAATCCAGTCAGAACATATTTTAAACAATTAAACATAGTTCATGTTTAATAATAACAATGTGACAAGACAAAGAGGCAGAAAAGTATCTTACTTCTACTGGTTTTAAGTCAATTCTGTAAACAGCTAACTTGCATCAATCAAATAACATTAATCTTAATTAATGCATATAAATTAAAACAAAATGAGAGGAAACAATGTCTCATTTGGCATTCTTATGAAATATTGAGAAAAACATGTTCTTTTTCTTTAGATACTTACAAACAGGGATATGAATTAAAATCACCAAAAAAAGGGAAATGTGCTGAAAACATGGTACTGCTTGAGAAAAATAAAAAAATAAATGAACAAAATCCTACCGCTGTAAGGGACTGTTTGCACGTATCTTTATCATGATGTGAATCCTTTTGAAATGACAGATGCTGCCAAAATCATGTATCTCTGTTTCACAAGTGACTCCAACACCCTTGTCACCACATCATCAACCACAAGCGCCACACTTCCAAGTGTGAGCTGCTCTTTCACTATCCCATAATTCTCCAGAGGGAAAGGGCAGAAAACGTCCTTATATTGCTCCTCTACCGAGACTGTTTTGATGGCGAGGCCACCGCTGTGACCAGATCAAGTTTGACATATGCTGCAGTGGCGTCTGACAGGCAGGCAAAAACAGAGCGACATCAGGGGAGCCCAAGCACTGAAGCAAAGTATCATCAAGGGGGATCCAGTCTTACCCATGACACACTTTAACGGTAATCTCTGAACAAAATGCTCCATGACTTTATAATTCCTACAGTGAGGGGCTATTTTTTCCCCTTTTCTCTCAGTAATTCTGTTAATTGATGATACCAACAGTTGTCCTCATTTTCATTCTTATTCCCCATTGGCTGCTTTTCCCTCTTTCTTCTATGCCTATTCTTACCCTCCCCCTCACTTCCCCTACTGCCTTCTACAGACTTAGCTGCCCATATTGTACCTCCAAGTCTTATTTCCTTTGTCACGGGAATTCAGAGCAGCTTGAGATTCAACCTCACTATGTTGTCAATCTCAGGATTCATTCCACCCTTTCTTTCGTCTTCAAAACACAGCATTCAGCTTTTATCCTGTCATTCCAAAGTCTGGTCATCCCTTATTTGATCTTTCAAACACATAAAACCAGCTCTTGATCAATCCTGCAGATTCTTTTAAATCCATAGTCTATGCCATCCCCATCATTTTGCTTCTCCCCCCCTACTGTCATTGCACCATTTTCCTCAGCTTATGTACCATTGTTCCATTATTCCAGGAAACGTTACGGAAACATCCCATCCAAACATTAATAGCATTTCAATTGCTCATTCACTCTTCATTCAAGCAACATTCCATCAAATCAAATTATTCAAACAAATGTTTAAGCCCTCGCTCTACTATTTCAACACTCGAGGCCAATAAAAAAACTAACAAATGAAGATGATGTGATGGCCATGATGGATAGATAAAGGGATTCTCCCATAAACTGCAGTTAATTTATGGAGAAACAAATTAATGAACCAACTATTACAAAGAGTACATTTTGTGTCAATTTAAACAGCATGCATGTACAGTTTATATATTAAAGATAACGGCAAATAGTAGTTAAGAAGAAGAAATGGCTTCGTAATATACATATGCTGCAAATGATTAATTAGGCTTATGTACAGTGTTTTGTGTGATAATTAAGCATAGCGAGTTATTGTCTGGCACATTAATTCCTGTTTGGAAAAGCATGCCAAAACGTTAAAATTTAAATTAATTCATTTAAAAAGCACTTTTCATACAAATAAGTAACACACAGTGCTTTACATAAAAACAAAAAAATTTAAAAATAACACCTGATCATAATCTCACTCACATTCACTCACACACACACACACACACACACATGCATTCCAACCCCCCCACCCTGCTGTCTCTTCAATTGAACATAAAATGAAAATTAAAAAAATCTGGCATGACACTGTAAAATTGATAATGTTTAAAGTTTGTTGACATTGAAAGAGTGAAGTGTAAATGGTTAAGCAAAAAATTATCATACAACTGCATTAGGGCTAACATGCTGAGATTATCAGATATTTGCAAAAAGGACCAGCTCAGCCAGTGTAGCACTCATCTGTTTGATGGGGGTACTATAGTTCAGTTCATTTAAAGCTATAAACATGAGAATGAAGCATTTCATCTCTGAGGCAAGCTGTTTGCAAGATAGATTCACCAAATTCCATTTATCTAAAAAGAAATACAATTATAGGAGGAGAATAACATGTTTGCATATACAAGCATGCCATCAATTAACTCAGAAACTGAGATTTAATGAGGATTAATGAATCATTTGGAGTTCAAAAATTTAATTGCACAGAAATATGGTAATTATCGACATGCACAAAACAGGAAAGTAATTCAAGTGAAACATTTGTTTCTCTCTTGGTGTGGACAGATGTCTTTTCACCAACTCTACAGTTGTTTTGTTTTTTATCCATTGCAATGCTGTCACACAAGATTTTTTCATTGCTGGTGGTCTGTTTCATTAGTTAAGCAGATATGTCATGATGTTTATCCAGCAAAAGGTCCTTTCCTGACAATAATGTCCTCCAAACCAGGATACTGATCACCATCTTCTGTTCATATTCAGCTAACTCATAATTCATAAAACTTCAATGCTTTATTCAGCCATTATTCTCATTTTCACCCCAAGTTATGTCTTCAAGGCTGAATTGAAACCACACTACTCCTCCTTCCTATCATCCATCTCTTAATCCATCTGTCCACTTCTATCCTCCGTTATCCTTCCACTGTCGCCATCACCCCTGAAACAAGAGTCATCCATCTCTCTGCCCTCGCACCCGGTGGTGTGAAATCTACAATTTATCTTGTGACCCTTTGTTTTCCCTTCACTTCTTCCCTTTGTACTCATCCTGCTGTTCCCTCTATCCATCCATCCATCCATTTATCTGAGGATGTTCCCTCCTCCTCTCTCTACACTCTTACAGCTTCTACCAGCGGTGCTGCTGGCTAGCTGTATATACACATCGCACACAATCACATAGAATATCTTCATCTGATAACGGCATTGTTGGCATTGTCTGTTGAGATCCTTGGAGAGAAAGGTGCATGTGTATTTGAGTGTCTGTGTAAGAGAATAAATTAGTGGTAAAGGTGGCAATAGTGAGGTGCATTTGTGTGTATTAATGGAGGAAAATGGCTCTTTAAAGAGAAAAAGGAAAGAAAAGTGAAGTGAGAAGCAGAGATAAGTGTTTTATTGTTTCTTAAGCGTTTTATTGTTTTATCGTTTTATTGTCCCTGTTTTTATTTTTGCACTTTATTTTATT
>JBBBVU010000020.1:18036189-18052038 GCA_037177055.1 Atherinosoma microstoma | reverse complement strand
GGTAAGTAATGATTAAATTGTATGATCGGAGCTGCTACAATTTGCTGCCAGCAAGCGGCGCATTCTAGAGTGGAAAGCAGAGAAGGAGTGGAATGAAATGACAAGCTGATGAAAGAATAAGAAGGAAATGAGATGAGGAGGAGTCAAGCAAATGTTTGAGGATAGGGAAAGGAGAAGGGAACAAAAATAAGACCTGAACCAAAGGGAAATGAAAAGAAGGATGAATATGAGAACAAGCAATGAAGCAGAGACAAACCAGGAAAAAAAAAAGAACCATCTGGAACATGAAACTTAAAGTAATAAAGACTTTCTGTCCCTTCTCCACAACTTATTCAGCCAAGATTGAAACTGTGAATGTGTGTGGAATGTGCTAAAAATGGTATGCTGTTGTACAAACACCAAATTCATCCGCCAACCAGAAAAATGTTATTCAACATGCCAAAAAGAGGATTATCGACACTGTTTGTTCTGTGTGTTGGACTATGGATTGGATATTGGACAAATGTATTACCTAAAGTACAGCTGAATACAAATGGCTAATGAGGATATCATCATTAAATCTTTAATATGTTTTACTGTGTCTTTTATTTCCTCTCTGTCCCCCATGAATGTCGTTATTAATGCACTCAGACAGTTTGAAGCGCACACACACAAACACACATCATAATTACATCTTCATTAATATGATTGCACATACACCTGCTTTTGTCAGCACTATCTCTTCCATCTATACTCTGTACAGCTACAGAGTAGGCCATGCTTTGAATGCTCAGAGTTGAGAAAAACACTATGGTCAGCACTACTGTCTGCTGGGTAAAGCTGCATGTTTGCCGGCAGGAGCAACTATATTAGCGATTTTTCATGTGGATCAAACGGATCCATGGCCTTTTTTTTTTTCTTTAAACCAAACAACATAAACTCCACAGATGATTTTTTTTTTTAAAGGAAAGGTAGAAGATTAAGATGTGAACTATTGTTTTTAGAGCCAAGGTTTACAGCACTCAATAATTCTTCAAGCACGATTTCTTCTTCATTAAACTACAGTATATTATACCATGAAATTACATTTTTACAACTCTAGTGAGTCATTGTCTAATTAGGCTTCACTTTGGGAATACTTGGAAATGGATATTCAGTTCCTGGTTTGAGAATAATATATTCCACGGTGACTTTCAATATCTTATTCATGAATTCAATTTGCCCTGATAATGAACAGAGTTTTCCTGGAAATGAAATGACCTTTAACCTCACCAAAAACAAAGGAAGCACTCGAATTCTATCGCAAAAAAATGGGAGAAATGCAAGTCCAAGTTACCTGGAGTGTACAAGACAAGCTATAGTATAATTATATAATAATCTGCTAACTTCTTTCAGTGGATCTTCTGAAATACAAGATATCTTAACTTTGGTAAATTCTGTTCTCAGTAACTTAATAAAACACCCCTGAAGAAAAGAAAACAGCTTTATGTTCGTTGACAAATTCACAATTGAATGAAAGTTTAAGAAGTTTCTACAGTGGCTACAAACATAAAACATCAAATCTAGACCATTTACTCCCTGAGACAAGTTCAGGTGTATGTTTCATCCACATGAAAATGCCATCATTACGTTTCCATGTTAACAACCCATAGGCATCTTTCCTGAAGAGGTGGCTGCCACTAACAGCTGCAACAATGGCAGATTTGCTGCACAAGCTCCAGTGCATGACATGACTTTTATGTCAAAATCTTCTCCTTATCCGTCCACATATTTGTCTCCTTTTTTAACTCATCTCTGCCATCGTCTTCTTCATATCTTTGTTTAAAACGACACGTGCTTATGTGTAGCTCGATGTCTAATCCTTTTTTTGTTGCACATATGTGGCAGCATCACAGTGCCACTTACAGGCCTGGCATATATACTACTGCACTTTCAGGGGAAAATGCAGTAGCATTTTCACTACTGCATTTTTAAAAAAAAAATTTTAAACAACAAATTTGTTCCATCCCCTCTGACTCGTTCAAAGATCATTTTGCACATCTTAGAGAGAAATATACTCACCCCGTTCTTTGGGTAAGCCACCCATCCCGGGTCTCCCATCACCGAGCGAGAATCCAGCAAGTTCACTGTTAAAAGACAAAGAAAAATTATAAAATATGCACAAAAAAAACAATAAGTTATTAAAACAGAGAAGACTAAGTGTATCTGCTCTTTATAAAAGCCACCATCAAATACCAAATCCTTGTCATTTCCAATCTAGTCATGCACTTATTGCAGATAATGGGGTTGTTTTGTTTTTGATTCACACAATTCAGTGTCTTCAAAACAACTTGGAACTCAGATTTGACCATTAAAAAGCCTCATTGCTCAACCTCTCAGCTGAGAGCTTTCAAGTACAATTACTAGACCACTCCACTCAAAACATGTTTCCATCTCCATCTGAGCAGTCCTGGTTACAGTAAAGTCTCCTTTCGTCCCTTTCACTATAATGAATACTCCTTTTGCAACAAATTTCATATATTGGTACTGCAAAAGTCAAAGTGAGCCAAACTTCCAGCTGCAATATTTTCTCTGCTGGTCGGTTGGTTAGCTCAATGCATGTCAACGCAAGTCTAGGATACATTAGGCAGTTAATGAATAGTCACCTCCCATTGTAAACCTGTTGGCTGTGGGAGAAATAGGCAGGTGTAAAGACTTAAGTGACTTTGACAGAGGCCAAAGACTTATTTCCAGATGACTGAGTCAGAACAAACTCCGAGCAGCCGTTCACCAAGACTCTCATAAATCACATGAACACGTGATGCATCTCTATTATGACGGCCTGAAAATTAGTCTTTGTTTGCTACAAGCTTTAAGTATTGTAACTTCATGTTCTGTCAGGCCGAAGGTCAGTTTACTTTATCTGCTCTAAGATAACGTTTGTCCTCTAAGTGTGCAGAGTGTACTCAAACAATGTAAGAGAAAGTCCATGATAATAATCTTTTAAGCCTTTAGACTTGCATGTAATGGGAGGAGCTAAAGATCTAGTCATTTGACCACCAACGGACATAAAACACCATCTTAACTGCAACGCAGCAACAACAGAAAAGGGTGCGCAAAACATCCAATAAGGGTCTTTGTAAATTCATGACAATATACTTTACTTTTTGTTCATTCTTCCTGCATATTTTAAAACCTACTAAACAAATAAGCTATGAATGTAACCCATCACTACTGACACTACCTAGGATTGGATGTAGGGATCTGCAAGAAATGTCTTCTGGACTTAAGATTCAAGTCCTAAGTAACCTTTTCCTGCTGTTAAGAGCTAACAAAAGGTGAAAAAACCTTAAATGTAAAACTAACTCAAAGCAACAACCAGTAATATATTACACTGCACATCATTATAACCAGCTTGAGTGTATAATCTTTCTATTAACGTGCATAATGAAAAGTAATGTTTCAAAGAAGGGGGTGGGGGGTGGTGGGGGTAGTCTTGCCAAAAACATTTGCAGTGAGAAGATGCACAGGTTTATGCAGAACATGAGGCAATATCTAGCGCAGTAACTAAGATACACTCGCTGTGCAACCCCTCCCACACACACCTCATCTTTCTGTTTCCACTGCTCTGAAGAGAATAATAAAAGATGTCCTTAGGAGGCGATTAGACAACTAATTAGGCCATAAAGAAGAGATAAGTGATACTGAACTAGATCATAAGGGATACGTTACCTCTTTCACTCTCTTGCTCTCCAAGGATCAAACCAGATACACGTTAGCATGCATTACTAAAAGTCATCATCAGTGAAAGACTGAAATAACTTTAAATTCTTAAGTGGCATTACTTCAAGGATACATATTTTATATTTGCTGAAGAGTAAGTGGATTTTCAGCTTTGGAAATACTGACAAAATCCGAAGGATTACAACTGAATATAAATTCGGAGGCACAAGGCTGCCTCTGAGTTTATTTTCAAATTGGACACTTGACTCATACAGCGGATAACAGCCTTTACCAACTCGCACACTGAGCCTTAATGCAGTATTTTTGCAGAAACTAATGTGTAAAGTACACACCAAGACTTTCTTCAACATATTTTTTTCCCTTTCCCTTCCCCCCCCCCCCCCATCTCTTGATATTTGATTGTGACATTTACATGCTGGCTTTGATCAATTTGGGTTTAATGGCTTCCTTTTACATGAACTCAGTAATCAGTGCACAGACATCCACTTCCCTCAAGCCTGTTGCTGTATTTCTAACAGATTCCACAATGTTTCTTTATCAAAACCGTAACCATAAACAAGTAAAATGATGGGTTTTTAAAAGTCCTTTGTGTGAGGGCTCATACACTGCATACCACTTTCAGACAATCAAATGAATCAAACAACAATAATCTACACCAGATGTGAGGCAACTGGCTCTGCATTCAGATATCCTTTGAAATTGATCAATTTAAAATCAGAATGGATTAGCTTCAGGAGGGGAAATTAATCAACTTGGCAAAGTGTGCACAGTTTCCTTTAAAATCATTCATCACATCACTGCAAGGAAACTATTCCCTTAAGAAGTCCTTAGAAGTCTCTTAATTCAATAAACAAGATATTTTTGTCTGCTAATTTGTCTCTCGTTCAAGTTTTATCTGAACAAAAGCTGAACTTTAAATGGAAAATCGGCTCCATGAGGCAAGTAATTTGAGGACACATTCTGTTGCAGAGCCTCGGTTTGTTTGTAGCAGTAATTTTAGCTCATATTAAGACTCAAATTAAGATGGGGAAAGAGTCCAAAACTTACAATGATTCCTTAGAAGATCAATCATTGTGGATTTTGGACACTTTCCCCAAGCAGAAACATTGCCTAATCTTTTTTTCCCCCTCTAAAATTACAATAAATTAGTGAAATGAGAGAACAGGCTTGTTTAATTATTGGCTTCGCTTTCCCCTCCAATTATGCATGCAATTGTATGATTATCAATTGCAATGCAAATATGTGCCAAATTAATCTAAAGTTTGCAGTAAATGGAAGCTTCTGGCAAATCCTTCTTGAGGGTTGAGCCGCTGAACAATAATATTTTATATGCTTTGTTAGGTAGAGGTTCATGACTTTTCTTGTTAAATCTCCGGAGGACAGAAAAAAAGAGCCCTTGTGTTAAACTAAAACATGTTTTTATCAACATGTGTAGGACCATTTTTATTCCATGGAACAGTGAAAACAGAGTATTATTTCACTAAGTATAAACTGAATGTCCGTTTTAGTCTTTTATTCCACAGGACACAGAGACAAAGACAATGTAGCTGCACTTTATGGGCTGCAGAAGGTTGCCCTGCAAACCCCCTCCAGGACACTTGATTGTACCATGGTCACACATTGGGAGTCACTCTTGTGAATCTAAACTTTGACCAAATAAATCTGTCATGTGAAGAATAAGCAGGCTGATGAATGTTCTCCCTTTCCTGGATAATGCTAATAGCTCTGAACAATACCATTCATCTGGCTTTTGGTAAAACGCTGCTCACTGAGCAAAATAGCGTGAGAACTATATCTGACACATTGGTTTATACCTTAGAATACTTTGTTTCCTCCCACTTTGTTTTATATATAACTCACTTTACAATTATCCACATGTCAGATTTAGTAGGTGACGTGAAATTGTGCATCGGCCCAAGCAAATATAAAAGAGCTTGCAAATGAAACCATTAACATCTGGCAACTAATATTGCTTGAATGCAACTGATCTGATCTGTTTCCTATAGGCCTGTCTCAGAATGCAGCATTCAAAAGGCTGCAAACTGCATCTTCAAAGACTGCTGGAATAAACGAAACCGGTTTCAAACTGATAGGATAACCAGAGTCCCAGTAGCAGTTCAAAAGGAGTCAGTGATTTTAAATTGATGCGCATCAAATTTAAAATCACTGACATTTTGGCTCAAACTAATTAATGCCAAGTCAAGAAGATGTGAATCTCCGTAGTCTTTTCTGAAAACAATAATGCAGCACGTAAAAGGTCATTGTGATGCACTGATATAAGCATTTTACACGCTCCACGGGAAAATGTTTAAGACTGATCCACAGATTTTCGCAGCTCACTGCGCGTCTGTCGGCGCTGCCATGTCCTCATACTGGTTATCAGAGAGAGGCATGTTCTGTTCAAAGGTCCTTTTTATTTCAGTTTTTATCGCGTCGGAACACAGAGTCATTAGAGGCTTGCGGAACAAAGCTGTCATAAATTTACCTGCTCAAAACACTTCTATTAAAAAGGGATCTCTTTCTTCTGTTAAATGGCGTTAAAGCCGCGCAGCCAAATAGTTGACACCTACGGTTTTGGGGCACTTGATACAGCAGCATTGTAACCGATCAGACTTTTCAGTACCAATTAAAGCCCAGTCGAGTGCGCACGATTGGTGTCAGTGCATCGGATTACCTTCATTTGCAGGGATGCACCACGCTCCAAGCAATGCCAGACTCCAAGCCCATGTCCATGCCACCAGCCGAATGCCACAACTCTGCCAACGAGATTGCATGGCGCATCCAAAAAAAAAAAAAAGAAAAGAAAAGAAAATCTGAACCGGTGACAGCAGTAGATTCTTCCTACAAAACAGCAGTTTCGGTCAGCACGAAACGGGGAAAACGTGGTAAAACCATCAGTGTCGATCTATGTGCGCTCAGTAAACGGAAGCTCATGTTCTGCTGCGGCCACTGGAAGGTAATGAGGAGCGGAGTGGGCTCCGGGTTTTGGGGAGGCGGGCAGCGCGCCGGGGGGGGGCGGAGTGAAACGCGATGTCTCTCCAATCACAGACCCTCCACAGGTGAACCCCGCTGCTGCAGGACTGATTTCTCCAAATGATAATCGATCACTTCTCACTTGTTATCACTCAAGCTCAATGAACCCCGGGAAGTTGGTAGCCCACCGCCCGCGTTGCATTTCTGCTTGAACGAGAGGCTGAACGGATGTAAGAACGGAGAGGAAATTCGTTTAAAACACGCATCACTTTTCATATCAGACCGATTCTTTGTTACACGCTCACATACTGAGTTGCAGAGTGACTATTTCAGGTTGTTCAACTTTTAATAATTGATATTGCAGACTGTAGAGCCACTGGGATCACGATGAAAGAAGTCAATAACAGCAGGAAGCTGTTGTAGCGTTGACTGTAATGGGGTTACTTTTCGCTGAAACGTCGATACTTGTCCTGATGTGTGAACCCAAAAAGCCCGTTTGCTTGAAAGCAAATCAACACCCCTGTGAGGTTTTGCGTTGTTCTTTTTTTTAAAGGGGAATACATCAAAATCAGCGTCTGTTCTGTTAGTAACTGCTTCTCTGCTGGAAAAGGACAAATAAATTATATTGAAGAACATTAGGACTACAATGTTGATTGCATGACGTTTTTTTTCACCTTATTTGTAAGTTACATAAGATTTAATATTAGACTGGTCTTTAACATTTTGTGATTTTTTAAATATTGCACTCTACAATTTGGTGATTGGTAGACAGGAACAATCAAGAAAGCTTGGCCATTAAAAGATGAAATTAGTTTAAATCAATTAAGTAAAAGTTAATATAAAGTAGTATTGAAGTCTGAGCAGATCTAATATGAACTGCAAAGATAAACCATACATACATACCATACACCAAGACATCTCCAAAGTTATCTTTTCAATAGGTTTTGACAGAGTTGTTCAGGTTGCAAAATGATATACTTTAAACAATCAGGTCAGCAAACTGCTAAATGTTTTAGTTGTTAATGTTAAGACACGACTCACAGAAAGATACGGCGGGTTATTCCTCTAGAACAAGTACTTAAAGATCTAACTGTTTGACTAACAATTTATCACTCGTAATTTTTCAACATTTACTCTACAACAAAACAGTCTTTTCAAGGGATTAATAAAGTATTTTACCATTTCATTCTTATAACAAGGAATCAAAAGGTCCACATTTATACAGCACATTTGATCCTTATTTAGGTTCTACAAAGCCCAAGCCAGCATGTTTCTCATTCACCCGTTCACATGTGCACACAAATAAGCTATGTAGCAACTTATACTGTTATATTTTGTTCTATACAGTATGCATGGTATATATAGTAGGGTACACTTTCATAATGAATGCTTTTTCTAGGGAATATGAGGTTCATAGTTTTGCCCAAGGACACGTTAACAAGTGGAAGAATTGGAGTTCAAAGGATTGACCTTTCAGGAAGAAGATAGCCGTTCTACCTATTGATCCATGTCTGCTCCATCATTCTAGCTGCTTCGTGATACCAAAAAGCTTTGTTTTTTTAAACTAATAATGTTTGCAAGATTAATTCACAAATATGAGGCTTCCTTTTTTTAAAGTTCAAAAAGTAGTTGTAGTTTTTTATGGTCTGTTTAACGACCTAAATCAGGTTAGATATCAACAGTAAAACAGTAACGGTTTCCCATGAGTGTACTCATAAACACCTCTTTATTAAGTTTCACAGTTTTTGTGCACACTTACAACAAATACACAAACCAATTCACACAAATCAATAGCCGTTCTGTTCTTTTGCAGTTTTCTGATTGAAGTGAAGCATTGTTCTTGTAGTTTTTAATTTAACTCAAGCATTGGATTGTTAGGATTGCTTAAAGGAATGTCAAAGTAATTTATATTTCTGGAGACTAAAAACTCAAAGATGAGACTTTCCATAGTCTCCCCACTTGCTCCTTGTTTGTGTTTACCGTCTGTTTTCTTTTTTTTTCTTCTTCTTCTCTACTCTCTACGGTATAATTAGATTCTTTGATCACTGAGTGGTTCTTAGTGATGTTCCTGTGGCTTACCCTGCTGACACCTCCCACGCTCCTTGTGTATACGCACCCAGATACGCTCTCACATACAGGCATTGATTTATTCCTCACTTGAACAAGTTAGGAACACATTAATATTTCCTGTGACCCCACTACAACCTCCCATGTCAGCCTCCCGTTGCTGCACACTTCCCCACTTCCTCCTATTGTTGACAGAAATTGTTTTTTTTAGCCACCTCACATTTTAAATGCTACTTTTTTTCCAATAAGTAATCAAATTTGCTCGCCGAGCATAAACATAACTGTGGGTGTAATGCCAGGATGGTGGTGCATTGTAGACGTGTAGGGGTCTGATCAGCACTGACAGCGGGTGTGGAGGTGGTTCTGGGATGCCAGAAACTGTTGTTGTCTCCTGGAGGTGTCGATTTAATTCTATAAAGGATCTGCGAAAGGAAAGTGTAAGAAAGATCCACCTCCAAATCACCCTTACCTTCAGCTATTGTTGACACATCTTTTCCATGCAGTGAGATGATTTTTTATGATTATTTTTTTTTGTACTGAAGAGTGTTTGATAAATTGATGAGGTTAGACCAATTCCAAATATTTTCAGACCAGTAATGACAAGCTTTTTAAGAAAACAGACTTTCCTTATAGAAAAATATGCATAGTTGGGAAATAAGCACAAAGGACATGATGCAGTATAGATGAAGAATATATATCAGGAATATTTTCACAGCATATTTTCTTCCCCATTATGTTCTGCCTTCTGTGGGCTTTTGTAGGTGCCACTCTGAAGTGTTTCCAATTGTTGGAACGCATGTCAGACAGAAAATCTACTGCTGCCAATTTTACGTGTGAACATCCTCCATATAGTCTCCTGTGAAAATGGTTTATGAGTGTCAGTAATTTGTTCCATTTTTAGCGGACGCAAACATATACATATAATCAGTAAAGATCAAAACGTGAAGCCAGTGTATAATCTAATACCCCCATTTACTGGATATGATTACAAACTTGTGATTTTATTGTACCAAAATAACTCCAGTGAACACTTCATTTATCAAAATACCATTAAAAGTCAGTGAGTTGAAATCAAGCACGCTTGAAATTTCAAGGTCGATTTCTCTGTCAATATGACACATTCCCCCATGTTTTCAAGAGCAGGGTTGTGATAAGCAGTGTTGATTTTTACAGTAAATATCTTTTTATTTCTTTTATTTTCAAATCAAGTTTTAGTCATTTTTACGACTAGATTGTCTTTAAGTTTTAATTCACAACACAGTCATCTGAATTATGTGAACTCTAGACAAGTTTTGTCAACGAAATGGGATAATATTACAATCAACTAAATATACAGTAGATTTAGTCGACTATAATATTAAGTATAAGGGTAATGTTTTATTCTTAAACATTTCCCTTGAACCTTGGAAGTCATATACACCTAGATGGAATGACACATTTATTGACCTCTTAATTTGCACTTGTCAAATGTTGATTGTCATCTGTAATCGGTAACATGACATGTCAGCTGTGGATATTTCAGTTCGCAGCCTTGCAAAAGCACCCGCAGGGTGTGTGTTAATAAGAAATAAATACTGGTGAGAGGGTAAGTTTGATGGGAATTATGACAATTTTCTAAACCTAACCAGGTAGCCTTGGTGCCAGCTTTTTGCCAAGAACAAAACAAGTTTCACTGTATCACTGTACAGATGCAACGGAGTCCAGCTTATAGCTCTACCAGGCCACTTGACTGGATACTTCTTCTTTTACCTTATGCATATGAGGAGGATTAAGTATCTCTGTCTATCTGTCTACTTGCCCACAAGGTCTGTGTTACTTTTTGTTTACTATTGGTGCAGCCTGTGTTACTTACAGTACTGACAGAGACAAATAACTAGCAATATGAAGGCATAGAGTAGTTCCTTGTGCATTGGTGGGTGACAGGAAAGGGATAACCTGTATAAGATGGATGTGAGGGATTCTCGTTTCTTTTTTTTTCTTCTTTTTTTTACCAAGCAGAAGTATGTGCTGAGTTGTAAAAACAACACTTTATGAGAAGAGGTTATAAACTCTAAACAAAACAATTTTAACCAAGACAAAATCATATCATATAGTGAAAAATATTTAAATGGCATTGCCAGTCAAATGAAAACCAGAAAGTGTGTTTTGTCTTGAGCAAAGGAAAGTTTCCCTCATAACCAGCCACTTTGGTGCCAAGGTATAGCTTGGGGGCTAAACAGTCAGATGTGATAATTTGATCTGCCCACTCATGACAGTAGGGGAGGGAAAGGGAAAACAAGGTCATTGAGGGTTAGCTGAGTTCACACCACACATGCACAGTTAGAAATCCCTCTCTTTCACACATACACAGTCACACACATTTGTTACAGGGAATACTTTGTTGGCACAGTAAGGGCATCTCTGTCTGCTGCAGGAATAGGAAGTCAAAGAAAGTTTTCAAATGACAAGATCTCACATCATAAGCATCCAAATGAATTTTTTCTATCATAGTATTTTTCCCCCAATATGAAACCAAAATCTAGAATACACTTGTTTCATCCATTTTTGTAAACGTTTTTTCACCATATATTTTATAAATCTCACCAGATTTACTCAACTTCTCTATCAAATAAGTCTAGTATTAGTGGTCCATATGTGTTGCATCAAGAATAAAGCTTAAACAAACTTCAAGGGGTCACACTTTTCTTTTTCTAGCTTTCTTTTTATTTCTTGAATGCAACTTAAATGAAACATGCTCCAAGTTTTATCCAAGCGGCTATTGCGAAATGCTTTGAAATATGCAGGTATATTTAAAGTATGCATGCACAGACACAAGTTTTTTTTCTTTCATCCTAACACACACACTCTTCACACCCACTCACACACTACACACAACCAATACCCAAATTAATCAGCTTTGGGGCTTGACCAGCTGGCCTCTGCTTTAAGGAACTGCAGGATTTTCTTGAATGCCATGACGCTGTAGGATGAGACACTGCAACACAAGCTCTAAAGAAAAATATTTGCTTCCTTGTGGGTAAGGCTTTTTTTTTTCTGACCTGACTTGATATTGTATAAACAGAGCTCTGAAAATGTTACACTCTGAGTTAAAAAACAAAAAGAATATGTAAAAAGAGCTGAATATGCCACTATAGGCCTGACTAAAACAAACCTGGACGGAGCACTGGGCAAGAAAAACACTAGCAATTATGTTCCAGGGATGATGATGGAGTCATGGTAGACATTTTTATTTTTCACACCAGGAAAAGCATGTGTCTAATTACTAAGATGAATGATGGCAGCGTTCCTTTTGGATGTTCCAGGATCCTGCTATTGTTCATGCTGGCTCACTGGCATAGCTCAGTGAAATATTAAAGTGAAACAGGTGGTGAGAAAAACATTTTTTTGAAGAAAAGATACAGTATGTCAATAAACAACAAGAATTCCAGAAAAGCTGGGACATTTTTTAAATCTAAACAAAATGAAAACTGAAAGACCTTCAAATCATGAGCCAATATTTAATTCACAACAGAAAATAACAAATGTCTAAACTGAGAAAATTTACGGTTTTATGCACAAAATGAGCTCATGTCAAATGTAATGCTTCCTACATGTCTCATGGCACCGGGGCAACAAATGGCTGAAAAAGCAATACAGTTTAAAAAAAAGATTCAGGCTGGGAGAACATTTAGCAAATAATTAAGTTAATCATTTCTGTAACATGATTAGCTATATAAGGGTTTTCCTAAAGAGGCAGAGCCTCCCAGAAGTAAAGAGCAGAAGAAGAGGCTCTCAATCTGTGAAAGAGTGTGTAAAAAAAGATTCCAAAACAATGTTCCTCAATGTGAAATTATAAAGGCTTTGCAACTCTCATCATCTACAGTGATAACATCATCAATAGATTCAGAGAATCTGGAGATGTCTTTGGATGCCCGAAGTCTTTGGGCCCTCAGACTACACTGAATCACTCGACACGATTGTGTTACTGACAGTACTAAATGGGCCCAGGAAAACTTCCAGGAACCACTGTCGGTTAACACAATCCTCCATACCATCTGCAGATGCCAACTAAACATCTATCATGCAAAACGGAAGGCATATTTGAACATGGTCCAGAAGCGTTGTCGTGTCCGGTGGGCAAAGACTCTGGGCCAATGGACTGTTGCAGAGTAGGAAAGTGTTTTACGGTCAGAAAAAATTTGGACATTCTTGTTGGTAATCACAGACGCTGCATCCTCTGGACTAAAGAGGAAGGAGACCTTCTATATGTTGTCAGTGCTCAGTTCAAAAGCCTGCATTTTTGATGGTATGGGTGTAGATGGTATGAACAGCTTGCATGTTTTGGAAAGAACTATGAATGCTGAAAAGTATAAAAAGGTTTTAGAGGAAATTCTGTTCCCAAGAGAGGGCCTTGTTTTTTTCAGCAGGACACCATTTACTGCAGCTATTACAATAGCATGGCTTCACAGGACAAGAGTCCGGGTGCTGAACTGGCCTGCCTGCAGTCCAGATCTTTCACCTATAGAGAACATTTGGTGCATCTATAATTGAAAAATACATCAAAGAGGAACACAAACTCTTCAACAGCTGGAAATATATCAGGCAAGAATGGGACCAAAATCCAACACCAAAACTCCAGGAACTCATAACTTCAATTCCCAGAAGTATTCAAAATGGTCTGAAAAGAAAAGGAGATGCTACATCATGGTAAACATGCCCCGTGCCAACTATTTTGAGACCTGCAAGCATAGCATTTGACATGAGCTTATTTTGTGCATTAAATTGTCAAATTTCTCAGTTAAGACATCTGTTATGTTATGTTTGTTCTGTTGTGTATTAAACATTGACTAATGTGATTTGAAGGTGTCATAGTTTGCATTTTGTTCAGATTTAAAAAAACCTCCCAACATTTCTAGAATGTGAGCTGTATTCAGACACACAGTATATTATGCAAGAAGAATTAGATATAAGAATTTTGACCAGGAGGAGATCAAAAATGTAAATGCACACATATCATATGAGCCTCATAGACATTAAATAGACCAGGAAAAGTCAAAGATCTGGAAAAATATAATCTATAAGAGAGGAAAAAATTGCAATGATGTGAACCAGTGGAGGAATAAGCTGGTGTGCTATTGACTAATATCAGCTTATGATTACTAATGCTGTTTTTACAATACTGTAAAGTTTGCTATTAAATTTCAGAAATGACAAAGCTAGATGCTATTATTTACTACATTAGACGGAACACAAAACAGAACTTAATACCAAGGATCAGGAGGTGGAACATTAATTTTATCAGTGTTGTGCATAAACGAGTTTCAAAAAAGTCACGTGTTGAAAACATTAGTTTTTCTGTGAACGTTGAACTGAATGAAACATATTTGCAATTAAAGAACTTGAATGCAAACTTGTTCAGATTATGTAAGGTCCCGTAACAGTCACTACATTTTTCTGGTGCTACGCCTACTTCACACTACGTTACCCACGATGCATGGGGCAGTCAAGCACAACAAACTAAGGATGGGCACGGCTGATTGACTATCGACTAGTTGCAAAACTCAATGGGATTTTTCAAAAAGTCAACTGTTTAATGTTTGGATTTGAGTTATCTGTCATCGCGCAGAGACATGATGCCGTTTACAGCGCTGTTAAAAGAACAGCTTGGCCCCTTTAAGGTCGAGCTAGAGAGGGGGGAGAGAGAGAAACATACAGCACATCAGCTGGTTTGACAGAGCACAGGCAGGTCTGAGTCAGAGCAGAGTATCTGTGAGAAACTAATCGTTTAGCCATGAATGTTTTTGCTACAAGCTTTACTAATAAACACCACACAGATCTTCTGGTTACAGCGGAGTCCCGTGTCTGCTTTATCACTACTGGGTTCACCACGAAGCTATAGGTTTAGGTTCAGCCCAGGAGGAATCACCTCGTCTCCACTTCCTGATCTCGGTTTGGAGGCGGATGCAGGAAAGTTTAACAGCTGTTTCTGTTAGTGCTTCCATAGATAGTGGAAGCAACAGACCAAAGCAGCACAGTTACTAAACCATCAAAGAAATGTACTGCAGGAGCAAAAACACCACATGAAGAGATGAGGAAAATATCTGGTTTTGCTGTCGCTGAAAGCTCCTGTGAGCGTGGTGTTGTACCATAGCTGCCACCCTTTAAACCTATAGCCAGCCCAGGTTCAATCAGGGCATCTCCCTGACCCACTCTCATCTACCTAATGTACTATAAAGGACACTAGAGCCCACACAATCTTAACAATATAACAAAATAAACATTTTTGAATGAAACACACATATTACAAATAACATCTCACATATGCTTTACAATTTCCCTTTGGAGAAAGAATTTTTTTTATTTAATTATCGATGACGTCACAACTGCAAAAATAACAATTGAGCTGTTGGGTATCAAGACTGAAATAAAAAACAATAAAAAATTTGAAAACACAAACTTTCAGATTGTATTTTGTATTCAGTGTTCCATCATTGTTGATTCCTTGTTCTCAGACGCCACAGTCTTGTCAACCTAAAGCAGATAGCAACGTAAAGAAGAAGCGGTTGCATTGCGTGACGTGCTGCTATCAGTCTTACATGTTTCAGCCAGCTTCTATATCCCATCTGGAACTCCACTTATAAACTCTGGCCGCATAATCCTTCTGTCAAAAAAGGTCAGAAAAATTGTAGGTCATGTGTCCTTAAAGACTTAAGTTTTGTGCAACCTGTACCAACACAATATTCCAGGTGATGTAAATTATAAGACAGCTAGCTTTATTATGACTTCAAAGGCCATGATGTCATCATCTTGGAGCAGAACCAATCCTCCATGTTGTAAGATAACATTATGAATTTTTAGGAAAACTGCTTGGAAAAGCTACTTTGTAGCATTTATGCATTTCTGCTGTGCAAAGTACTCCAAATGAATTAGTAGAATCTCAACATGAACATAATCACACAACGGATGAATAAATACTTTGTTTAAAAAGAAATGCCTTAAAGTTGCACTTTAACCCTTTCATGCATAGTGTCCACTACGGTGGACAACAATTTGACAGCTGGTTTCTAGTATATTCATGGGTGGGGATGGAATATTTGTTATTTTGCCACTTCTGGGGACATCAATGAG
>JBBBVU010000020.1:18010132-18030948 GCA_037177055.1 Atherinosoma microstoma | reverse complement strand
GGTTTTTAAAAAAGAAAAAAAAGGGGAAAAGGTGGGAAGGGTTTTCAAAAGGAGACCCCCCCCCCCCCCCCCCCCCCATACACACACTTATTACAAAAGCCATGCAGGATTTTCTCTTCCTATTAACCTACAACTTGTACATTGTACTTGCTACACGTACACACACAGGAGCACACACACAGGGTAATCCAATCAATTTTTATTTCAGTACAGCTGTCTGAAAATGCATGTTTTTCTCAGTTTTATGTTAATTTCTTATCTTTCTATCTTCTTTTCTCAGGTGAGCACAGTCTACACAATGTCTTTCAGGAAAATTAAACAGAGACTGCTTCTACAAAAACCTTGCTGACTAGCAGAAGTATTTATTTTTCAATAGAACAGTGTGCATGTTCATCTGTGAACATCAAAGCAGTGCAAAAAAATGTATGAACTGCACTATTTTATTAGCAGTTTGCAGTTTTGAATGCTGACGTTTTTTTTTTTACAATATGACGCTGAAGGGGACCAAGCAGTGGGGTATGTTATCAATATTGTTGATACTTTAATGGTGTCATGCACTGTGTCTGATAATATATGATCAATACTTGAGTGACCTATAACGAAAAGTCAGCAGAAAACACCCCATAGTCATGACCATTAACCAACACAACCAAAATAAGATAATATCTAAGTATTCTACATGGGAAGGAAATTAAAGCAACCATGACAACACTATCATGGCTCACAGTGCTTTTAATCTTGTGCACTTTTATAGTCGTAGGCATGTATTCATCTTTTTTTAAATTAAGAACAACTTGCATATGATATTAATTCAATAAAAGTCAAAGGAGTGCAACAGTCACATACATACTATGTGCATATTTACAGATCTCTTTTAAATTTTACCTCAACTAAAGAGACACATGCACTCATCAACCTTTTTACCATGCATGATGCTTAGATTAAATGAAATGAGAAAATGAATGAGTTCCTAAAGAGCAGCATCAGACAGAGTGGTGTTTTGTGGATGGTTATTAGAGAGTGAGTAGACTAATGCCTTTTTGGGATGAACCACAAATTCCACAATAAAAAAAAACAAATGTTATAGTTACAGAGGCGTATTTCTTTATTTCTCGCAAGTAAATTGAAAAATCATAAGTCTGTGTTGGCTACTAAATGTTATGCCACACAAACATGGAATGTTTCTTTATTTGTGAATGCTGGTTCGGTAGTGGCAAATTAATTTAGTGAAGGGGCTAGATGCAAAACCATGGCAGATGTGAGACCAGTGAACTTAATATGTTTTGACATGATCAAAAGGTAAATTAAGCTTTCATAACATTGTGGAACATGGTGCATGTGGCCACATTGTGTTTAGTTAATAATTTTCATTAAGGATACTTGCACTTTTCAGAATTATTCACATCTTACTTTAGACTTAACAAAACAGTGAGCTTGACCTCCAAATTCAAACTTTATTAAATTGATCATGAAACCAAAAAAAAGAAAGGGAAGAACAAATTGTTAGAATATTAAGTATTTTGTGATATTTCGCGTCAGTAAGCAGAAAAGAAACATGTTAAAATCAAAGATACACATCAGCCTATTTGATGTTTATAAAAATGGGATTTTGTCAAGCAATGCGGATGTGCACTTCTTTTTATGATGAATAACTGTGTGGGAACAACAGAGTGCAATTAGCCACAGTCTTGGATTTTACAGCTCTCCTGAATCTGGGATTGTCCTCTTTCACAAAAAAACCAAAATTTTTTCCATACCTTGCAAAACGGATTCAATGAGCTGTTCTCCATCAAAATCTGCCTGTAATTAAGGGCACTATGGCCAGGCCAGAGATCATCTTTTCAGCGAATTTACCTCGTACCTGTCTTTTGATTAACTTTTTTCCGACCAAGTGTAACACATTCACCTTTTTCTCTTGCAGTGTTATCAGCTTTGTTTAGCTGTAAAAAAAGACTATCAAGGTTACACTGCGATTCATTTGGATATGTCATGTACCTTAACATCTGTCCCAACACACCTTATCACAGATTTTATGTTGAGTAAAAAGCACATCTCTATCTCAATAGTTGTTGAGGAAGAAGAGGTACTTTAATGGAGGACAAATATACTGCCCTGGTGTCGCTGCCTGATGCTTGCAGACACAGATGGTTTTGTGACTATGTTGCCTGCCAGGAGAGAGCTGGTGCAGCTGTTAGACACTGTAGAGGCTCTCTAATAACAGCTTGTGTATGGGCTCACTGGATGCTCATCAGTAGGAAAAAATATGCCTGTTGTGCCCAATAGATCATTCATTACTCTCTAATTTACATCTCTAAGAATTCAGCTACTCTACAGTTCATATAGATAAAAAAACAATTAGGAATATTTAGTTGTATTGAAGGAAATACAATATGTAATTGAACAGTTATTCCATAAACACAGAGACACTGACCTCTTTAATTGGTTTTATTGTCCATGCCAAGGATTCGTGAAAGTCAACATGATAGCTATTTTAGGGTTTCAGATGTTGTCTATTTACCATATGCCATATCACATTACATTACTCATTATGTATGTTAAATGCAGGTACTTGTGATGCAAAACAAATTTTTGCTTAAAAAGCTGACATTCCAGTGCCATCTCACTTCATCAGGTCTCATCATCTACCTGCCAGGGGAGCACTGGCACAGCTGGTCATGCTAGGAGAACAGCTTGCAGCCGCACATATAGAACAGCAATAAAAAGAAACATAAAAAGGACACGATGGCTTCATGTTTCTTTCATGTGGTGGGAGACACAGTGGCCAAAAATGCTGAAACTGCTTATTTCAATCAGTTGTGCATGTTCAAAAATGCTCATACACTCATGTGCGATGTGCTGTCTAAAGATGGGAGAGTACAAAGCAAAATAACTAGGGAATTTAATTAGGAAAAACAAAACGTAAAATTAGTAAAACAACCATTTATCTTAAAGAATAAAGAAAAAAAGAGCATAAGGAGGTAGCAGACCAATTTTCTAGATGTTGCTCTACATTCTGTAAAAAAACAAACAAAAAGGACACATCAAACTTGTATTAACAGTATTAGACATGCATAGGGACAGGAAAAATATACAATAAAGGTTCAACAATGCAAGAGTCCACATTTGTCTCTCAGCTTATTCCAATCCCCTCGCTGCCATCTCTGTAGGGACCTGTGCTTGCTCTTCAACTAATGCTGGTATAAAGGAGTAGCTGATGAGTTTGCGTTCCAATTAGCTATCCAATTTTTCAAAATGAATAACAAAAACAATGAATAAACAAGCAGGAGACATGATGCCACTGTGTTTGCATGTGTGTGTGTGCGTGTATGTGTGTGAGCTGATAAGCAGTTTAGAAAATGGACAGGATGGATGTTCTTCTAATTTAGGGTTCATGTTGATTGTATCTCAGTCTACTTTACACAGATGTAAAAAACAAAACAACAACAAAAAAACTGAGAAGCATGTCAGCACCCCATTATAGTCTCTTATTGCCAAGTAGAAAATCACATAGTACTAACGTCTTGATAAAAAAAAAAAAAAAAAGCAAAAAAATGGGAGATTATAAAATGGCTCATCTTGAATTTACATATCAGTTTAAAACATCTGATGTTGTTTTGCATCTCAAATGTGTTCTGTGTAGCATCAATAGAATATGCAAGAATATGCAAAGTCTTCTGTGCTCTTCCAACAAAAAGACCAATATTAATTTACCTTAACCCTTACATTCATATTTGCTGCCTTCATAGTATGGTCCAGGTCAAATTTGACCCGGGCCAAGAATAACCTCATAGTGAGTGTCAATATCAAAGTTTAAACTGCAGATCTATTCAGAATGTCTAAATAGCCCCTGTCAATCCATTTTTTAGAGAGCATGGAGAATTACATTTTTAGGTCTTGTAACACTCGTTTTTGGAAAAAAAAAAGGCTTTTATTACTACACAGTATCATCTCCTGTTTTACATTAAACACAAAAACATGAGTCATAATAACTTGGATATATTTTACTTAATTTAAAAATGGTAGGAACTTTCTGGAACTATTAGAATTCACAATATAACCATGTTTTGCCAATGCAACCATTGAAGACTTTTTCAATATCATAAGAAATATATGAAAAATCACAATTATCTATTTTCAAAGTGTTTTTGGGCTCTAATAGTCTTTCTAATACAGCTAGTGGGCAGAAAAGTTGGTCTGAAAGAGGGTTAGACTGGACATGCAGCATAGGACGCCCTTGTATGGTTCGGTTTATTGTAAAGCACCAGTTGAAGCACTGATCAAGTTGAGCGAAACGCCACCTCTCAATTATCAATATCAATTCAACATCGATCACTGAGAAAACAAAACAAATAATAAAATCCGTATCATAACCCAGTCTCTGTAGTTTTGCAGGTTTTGAAGAACAGAAGTTACATCTCCTTCTCTTCGGTCACTTTGTGTTGACTTTTTGTCTGAAGACCAATAGATAGTGCTGTTTTTTCTCTATTTAAACATCTGCTTTGCTGGCTGCTCCTCATCATCCTTCATCTTCATCAGAGGGGCAGTTTTCTTCCTATTCTGACACTTTTTCCTCCAAGGGCAGCAGTGGCTCAGGTGGTAGAGCAGGCTGTCCAATAACCCAAAGGTTGATATCAGTTACATAAATAACAGCTCATATACCCTTAAAATGTTATGAACACCCCCTGATTATCCTCCCAACCCAAACTTATTCAAAATCCCTTATCCCTCTGTGCCCCATATATGATCACTCCTATGCTGTTCCACAATTTTACTATTTCCAGATAACCACCATGTCTCTTGAAAAACCAATAGGTCTGTCTCTGTGTGCACATGGACGTTATTGTGAGTGTCCAGGTCCCCGTTGAACTCTGTCAACACTGGCCCATTAAAAAATACACAGTTACATGACTTGTAGTATTTCATAGTTTCAAGATTCCCTAAAACCTTTACTTTCCTTGATGTGACCCACACCGGATCCTCTAAAATCCATCTACGGGTCAAATTTGACCCGGAACAGCCTCAGTGTCCAAAAATGTCTAGCATCTAAATGAAAATAAACAATTATATATTTTTTATATATGTTGTTTTATATATGTTGTTTAGGTCACTTTAGGAAAAGTCATCAAATTTCAGGCCAAAAAAAAATATATTTAGGGTAATCATACTGCTTTCAAATGTCAAAGCGGGTCAAATTTGACCCGAACAGTATGTAAGAGTTAACACAAAACAATAAAATCATTGCTGTAATAAAAATAACTCCTTATTATATCAATTTACAATAGCTAGTTATGTAAAAATCTTTGCACAAAAGAAAAAAACCAAATAGAACCTATTTAAAAAGTTAAATTGCCCCATACAACCTATATAGTTAGTCATCCTGGGGACCAGATGATTTTGAGAGTTCATACTTTATTTGCTCAGCTAGAATATATCTGGTCTCTCTCCTGTAAAATCATATTTTCCCTTAGCTATTCTTTTAGATGAGCACTGTTATTGCAATTTATTGGGTACATTATACAATTTGATGCTTTGTTTGTTTTTATTTTCTTTTAAACAAAATTGCACCCAGAAGGACTTTTTGTTTTATGATGGTTAGTAACTCACCTAGGAAATGAAAAAAAAAAAAAAAAAGTAAAAAATCAAAAAGATTTGTAGCTTATACAATTCTTGCAATTTTTTTGGCAATTTTCAACAAAGTCTACAACATCTTTAAATGGTCACAAACCAAGATAGTTTTGTGTCCTCTGATTTGGCTTTGGATGTGAAAAATGACAACTAATTCCAAGGCTTTTGGTCTTTTTGTAAAAAACAAAAAACAAAGCAACTTCTGTTAGAGATTTTGACATTAATTCATTTTTGTTTTGAGGACATTCCTGGCGAGAGAGTAAGCCTAAAAACAAAAGTGCAAATATATTCATTGTTTTCCTACCATCTGTCACATCCATTGCTTTAACCTTACTAGTCATTGTACTGTTACCCAGCCTGAACCAGGTCAACAGGTGACTTATGACAACACTATACTCAGAAAGAAGGATTGACATTAATTGTCTTGGCCAAGCTGCAGATGAGGGAAACTTTAGGAACTGAGGTTTTGATGTCATGTTAGTTTGGTTTGATATGTGTGTGTGTGTGTGAGCTCTCAGTATAGTATTGTGAGCTCTCTTTCATGGTATATAGTGCCTTGCTCCTCATTTGTGATATGAGCACAAGAAATAACTACTAATGAGCTTAAAATTAAAGAGTACCTCAAGAATGCAAATGAGTCAATGAAGCTTAGCAAATATTTGCAACAAACTTTCTTATGTAATTTGAACAGATCTATTCCCAATCATTAGATTATAATTAATCATAATTTGTTTTTATTGAATTTTTTTGTTCTGCATTTTTTAAAAATAATTGTTTTTCTGAAGAAAGGTATAACATGTAGTGATACAGTGGAAGGTATGGCATGCAGCAATGGTCTGGGGTTGCACAATCTGCTGATGAAGGCAGATTTATAGTACATGTACTATTTAGACACTGGGTCAAAGAAAACAGATAATCTTTTATGATAAACATATTAAAATACGGTTAAAAATCCAACTCTGAGGATTTCCAGTCAAACAATGAGTGTGATGCCCTTATGAAAAACCCATCTACAATGTTCAATGTTGCTCCATCAATTGCCCACTCAGATTAAATCCATAACAGTGTGCACACATTTTATTGGATTGGGAAATACTGCATTGCTGCTGTGTGACAAAATGAATCACACAATGATCACTATGTGAATTTTTCTCTCTTTTCTGCTCCATATACAGCAAACAGCAAACACAACCAGCAAACATGCGGGAGGGAAATTAAAACTTCAAAGGCATTAACGCTAGTAGAGATAGAAAATAAGTGAGCAGACCCCCTTCTGCAGTATCAAGCCCCCTGGCAGTTGCCTCATCTAGTTAGTTGTGCTCCTATTACAGCTCTGTTAGTTGTCTCTGTGTTTTTAGTTGAGGTGTTTGTATTCATTTTATGATATATTTCACTATCCTGGTACATGTATAAAATTTGTGCAGGTTTCATTCAGCTGTATATTTATATAAAGTATTTATCTGCATATTTGCATAGAATCCAGGACATAAGTCTTTATGTATGTGTGTGCAGACACCTTAACAACAGCATAATTGCATTTATGTTTGTACGTGTCTGATAGTCACATGCAGTTTATTCTGATGTGGCTCTCTCCAGCTGGGGGGCATCGAGAGTTTTTACCAGAGGATGACAGGCCCAGGGTATATCCCCAACAATACCCATTCTCATCTCCATAATCCCTCAATTCTGCAAGGGAGGAGAAAGAAAGGGAGACAGTGATGGAAAAAAAAATGAGAATGATACTGACAGGAGTTAATGATGGGAGTGCAGAGCAGCGCAAGAGGGGCAAGGCACAAATTTCATTTTTGTGACTCTGTCTGAGGGAAAGAAGAGATAAAGGAATTAACCCACAAAATGGTGCAAAAAAGATGGAGGGAGGGGGAAACGTAGAGCCGGTTGGTTGGTGACAGCTTTATTAAGACTTCTGCGAGTGCACACTCATCATTCTGCCAGTGGTAATGTGCACACAAACACATTCAGGCGCATATGCTCACACAGATGCACACTTCCAGAGAGGGAACATGCATGCACAGGAAGTGTGATGTCACTTGACCTCAAAATAAACAAAAAGCCACCAGAGTCATGCACACACAAACAATCACTTTTACTTTTATGCACACACAAACCCTTTGGGGCACTTTGCAGAGCCAATGCTTCAAACTGCAAACAGCCTGACACAGGAAAACAGCTAATTACAATTATAGTACTGTAGCACACACATTTGGTACATTAGCACACACTCGGTAACACATGTATATTGCCAGTTTGCATGATTTCAAAGAAGCATGGAATTTTCCCCATGACTGAGACATCATCTGAAATGCTACATGAAGTTCTCTCAGAGGGGGTGTCAACCTACTTCTTCAGAGGAATCAGTGAAAAGGGAACTGGAAACTGAGAAAAAGACAATAAATATGAAAAAAAAAACAAGCAACACACAGAAAGGAGAAACTTTAACTTGTCAAAAGAGTCAGAAATTGTGACTAAAAAGCTGTTGGCACTTTTAAGATGGGTTCTTCAGTGAATGGGTTTGATTCCAGATGCCATAAGATCTTTTTGTGGGGCCCACGGCTGTTGTGCTGAATAAGGCTGCTGCTACAGAGGAGTTCTGGGGGGTTGTGACTGGTCTGCAAAAATGTTTAGCTAGGTGGTGAGTGTCAGTTTAACATCCAGTACGCTGGTTTTCCCAGCAGAATACTGAGCAGTGTTACTGCAACTGTCTGTGGTTTCACTGTTATGGCTAATTGGTGTTGATGGACGGATGATGATATTACACAATTCAGTCATGAAAAAAAAAAAGAGGTTCATATTTAACTTTTTCAGGATATCAACAATTATGTTGAGTGTCAACATTCAATAACTGTTATAGTATTTTTTCTCCACCCATGCACACAATACCTAATTCCTTTAAATGTCCATTTCTTTTTTGTCCTTTTGTTTTGTTTTGTTAATGGACCCGAGGATGAGTGACTTTTAACTAATACTAACAAACTAAAACCTTTGCCTTGTCATCCAACAAGCCCGTACTTATGAGCAGTGGTAGATGACTTCAATGCTTTCAAGTCCTGCTGAAAACTATCTTTCGATATACATCAAGGCCAGGTTGATTGGAAAATGAAAGACCTGGTTACGGCTCTGGAAAAATAAAAATAATTACATAAGAAAAAATCCAACATAACCTGTTGTGTTTCTCATAAACTGTCATTTTGTTACATGGGAACTTTAAATTTAATGTAAGTTACATTTCCACATAATTTTTATTTCATTTATTGTTGTTTTTATCATTGTAACTATTGTATTACTTTCCCGTTTTAACATCTTTTGTTGTTTGGAATGGAAATTAATCTGGGGCTATAACCTGGCATGTTTACACTCATATTTCATGTAATGTTCATGAACCGGCATTGTCCAAATACATGAACTGACATTGAAATTTGTAATGGGTCACAAAAGGTGTTTTTGATAGTATAATTCTGTTAAGTCCATTGTACTGACTACCCAGATAGCAGACATGTTTGGGCCTAATCCAGACTACTTTTGGCTTGGTTACGGCACAAGTGCTGTGTGGGCCAGATGCCAGTTGTTGGCTTGGACATAGATTACCAAAATTTTCTTGTGGGACACATGTGGCGGTCATGTGGGTGACGGGTGAAGAAAACACAGCGTTGTAGTAGTCAAAATGGAATGAGAAGAAAGCATGAATTAGCTTTATATACCTGCATAGGAGACACAATTAAAGTTCTGGTCTCAATTTAGCTGAAGGAAGTTATCAGTTACCATCCAGTCTTTTATTGGCTCATCACAATTGGGAAGCCTGGTGGGTTTAATTGTCTCACTTCGTGTAAATGTGAAATGAAACTGTATGTCACCTGCATAAAGGGACAGACTGGCCATCTGGCTTACTGGGCATTTTCTTGGTGGGCCTATGTGGTTTTTGGGCCAACACAGTTTATTTATTGGTCTGGATGGTCCATAAAACTCAGATCAGAAGCCCAACTAACCGTGGGCTGGCTCACTCAAATTTTTAGGCACCACCCCTCTCGCTGTACACCCTGTGCCTGAGTAATTCATTCTTCCAGTCAGCACAGAACTTTCTTTCCTTACCACCAGTCCATGAAACATGTTGATCTGCAGCTCATTGGTTCCGTTCTTAACTGACACCAGGCTGAACCAATCAGATACTTTTAACCCTGTTCAGTTGGGTGCCAGTGGATGCAGCTATACCTGTCAGAACCAAGGAGAGAAAACAGAGAGGATATGCAGAGAAACTGCACAATTTAACAAATAAAAACAATGAAAAATTAATATAGCTCACACATTAGTCCAGATGTTAACAATGATGCAGTTGTTTGCCTCTTTACCAAAGAACCAAATAATTTTGGTTCTGACCGTATCATTATGGGGAATTTTTCTTGGGGGGGGGGGGGAGAAAAAAAAAACTTCATTCAATCTTTAGTTAAACCTGGTTGAGATAACATCCACAGAAGAGAAGAGCAGGGAACAGACACAGACACTGTTTCTACACTTTTTCTATAAGCAGTTTACATCTGATCCAAAATCCATTCATTCATTCATTTCTGTACTGCTTAATCCAATTCAGGTGATCCAAATTTTCTCATTCCTTTTCTTTCTGTTTTCTTTCTCCATCAAACACACAGTGGGATTAAAGCTGCTTTAATATTTATCACTGTGCTGGAGTATAAACGTGTATTTCTTTATAAAATTACTATTTTGACAGTATTTAACATGTCTACACTCTGATTCCTGCTAACTCCCTGCATGGCTTTAGTTGCACGGTTGATATTCACATTCAGTGGAACATAAAGATTTATGGTGTGTGCATGATCCTCTGGGCCGGTCTGGCCAAAAGACCAGGGCCAGTTTTTTGTCCCAGTCTGCCCCTGCTTGCATAGAAGATACATGATATTAAAAGTGGGTATGATATGACCCAAAGGCAACATATACAGGGTAAATAGTATAGCTTCCAGCACTGATCCTTGTGAAACACTGCAAGTCAGAGGCGAGGAATCAGAGAAAAAAGCCTCAGAGAGAGGCAGCAAAACACCTGTCCCTGAGGTGGGACATAAACCAGTCTAGCACTGATATACCCACCCATAATCTATTTATCGAGATGTGGTGATCAACTGCGCAGGTCAGTAGAGCGCAGTGACCAATTTATATTCATTACAAATAATGACAATTCCTATAAACTGCTCCCATCATATATTACATTTTTTTGTCTCGATGAGATGAAAAACAAAACAAAACAAAAAACCCACCTCGACCCTTTCCATTAAGTGCCACTATTGATCTTTCAAGGGGGCAGTGTCTCCTGATATTGATTTTAAATGGGTGTGCTGGTAGCCAAAGGATCCTCTTAAGTTTCATTTGAGTGCTAATCTGAGGGTTTTAAGTAAAGGATGGAAAGAATCGCACTTCTAAAATAACACTGGAGCAATAAAGCAAAGGTTAGAGTTTTCTTTGTGACCTTCGGTGATGTCTTTTTATGGAGAGAGATAGCCTAAGATCACCCTGTCTGCCATTCTTACAGATATACTCCTGTAAGTAGACACTGTGTGAATATATTGAAAGAACTACCTCATGTCATACAGCTCATGAACACAAAAAAAATCAGCATCAAAAAAAGTATAAGGGCTTATGGAATATCTATCTTCAATAACATCAAATCAACCATAAATTTGTGTGCTTATTAGTGAAACACTAACAATTCCATGTAACACACAAAGCACATTTTACTGTTTTCAAATTAGATGATCATTTTACCGAGATTCTGTAAAGATCCTATCAATAAGGATGATCCTAAATTTCAATAGCAGCCCAAAACAAATATCACTTCACTTTGTCGTACATTTCTTTATCCAGTTAAGAACTTACATTTCTAAATCTTTGTGCTATTGTTGCATATCTAACACATTTCAGAATAATTGTGTTAATTCTACTGTATATTACAAAGATTATTTAGTTTCCTAGCAGCCCTATCGATCACTCTTTTTCTTTATTTCAATGCTCTAATAGCTTAAGCATTCAGAGAGGCCATCAGACAGTCTGAGAACAGCATTTCTGGGACTCTTACGTGTAACCTACACTGTAATATGAGAGACAAATGCAGCACTCCTTCCCTAAGTGCTCGCTATGTTATTAGAAAGAAGCAAAAATATTCAAATTTGTGTTGAATCAGAGGCTGCTTATTAGCAAAGAGTTGTGCATAATTGATGCTAGGATAGAAAGTAAAACTGGGAATACGATGATAAAATAAAACTTCATGTACACACATACATGAACTCAAATAAAGCAACAAGAGATGGAGAGAAAGGTGAAATGTGAACTGATGAGTCTGGAAGCTTTTTTAAACCACAGTGATGTGCTCATGGGTTCACATTGCCATATGCTCTCAGTGAAACAAAATCACAATCTGATGTTCAGATATCTTGTAATTACTTCTTGATTACTTCCTTTTTTTAACACGTTGTATTTGTGCAAGTACTGTATATATGAATAATGTCTTTCAAGATAATCTTTTCTTTTTGTTAAGAAGCAGAATGATGGTGTGGTTAATACTATCACCTCACAGCAACAAGGGTTCTGATTTGAATCTTTTGGGGTATTTTTTTCTGTGCTCCAAAGATATGCAGGATGATTGATGATTGTAAATTTGCCTTAAAGGTGCAAGTTTAAATGTGTGATATAGGGTCATCTCCGTCCGTGCGTTAGTCGTATGATGGATTGACAACTTGTCCTGGATGTTGTACCTTTACTTGATATTGTATATCAAGACTAATTAGCCCAGAAAATACATTTTGCAGAGGGGCTATACAGTAAGATGGTCAAAACATTAAAAATGCCTGTCTAAAATTGTGTATGAACTTATTTAAACAACAGCTCCAAGTCAACAACATGCTACAAGATCTCTGAAGGTTCCCGTCGCCCAAATGGTAACAGAAGAGCCTTTTAGACCTGGAAGCTGTGAAGTTGGGCCCCTGTGGATTAGACTTGTTTTCCCATCTCAAAAATGACATCTTCTTTGTGATGCTCTTCGAACCACTCTTTGACAATTTTTGCCATGGGGCAGGAAGCAGATTCCTGCGGAAAGAGCCATCAGGGAATACCATGGGATCCTTTTCAGTAGTTAACTAAAACATAAAGTGGCAGGAATACCACATACGATTAGTTACTTTTAAGGTGTTTTGCTGCACTCATCTAGCCATCACATTTAAAAAGCACCAAGCAGGGGCTGGTTCATTTAGTGGCACCTCAGGAAAACATTTTCATTTCAAACAAAATCTGTTTTGCTGTGGTGTAATTGTTGCTGTATAAGGGGGTTACAAAATATCTAAATTTGTTCTTACATTTCTTAGAATTTGAAGAAGCCTTATAGATTTCCAGCGCTACAAATTTTAAGATTTGGAAAACACCCTTTGTGTTACTCAAAAATAGCTCAGTTGAAGGATCCTTTGAACAGGTAGCCTCAGTATTCTTTGAACCTGTGTGTCTTCCTGAAAAGTGAGATATCCCAGTGAGTTTCTGTGTCACCTGTGATGTCTTTGTTTTTAAAGCCTTTCAAAGACCTTTCTTCTCCAATATTTTGGCACGGATATATGGATGCAGATTCCCAGATGCCCGGCTTTGTTCTTACCTTCTCCAGCCCTGGAGTCACACCTTTTCCAAGCTTTCTTTATGTGTTTGTGTGTGTTGTGTGCATATGGTTGTGTGTGCACCTGGGTAGTGTGTCATTGTCACAGTTCAGCATTCTATTTTTCTGCTCTCAGCTCCCACAGGAATTCTGCCCCTCGTACACTTCCACCAACCCTCCAACATACACACATTCACATGCTTGCACAGTCACAAATGCTCCATCTCAGTCAGAAAGTCATTGGAATTCAGATCATGTACTGAACTTTGGGGTCGTGACTTTCTACTGTGTACATGGCCCAGAGCTATATAGCGAAGGAGAAAGTGCACACTCTCTGTGATCTCTCTCTCTCTCTCTCTCTGTTTCTTCCTGCCTGTCCCTTAAACACACACACACATACACATACCCCCACACACACTTATACACAGCTGTTGAATGAGTGTTGAATTTTGATCTTTTTTTGCTCCCAGCGCAACATCAAAAAGAAGCAGACTAAACTTTGGTCCCCATGTCTCACCTCTTTAACCACCAGTTACACCTCTATTTTTGTTCTTTTACATCTCTATTCTTTCTATCCTTTTATCAGATTTGGGCAGTAATAAACACATGTGCAAGGACCTGTTTATTTGCAAGCAATGCTCCCTGAGAAGAGGATGAAATCTCATCTTGCCAAGTTAAGAATATGGAGCTTCCATTATAATATTCATCCGATAGCTAAATATATGTTATGAACTCTGTTGGGAAATGCGCAGGAAATCCATGCATCCCCCCACCAGGCAGTAGTTAAGCCTCACCAAATGTATTCCTTATTTGCTTTGGTAAAATAAAGCATTGGATAAACTTCTCCTTTCACTGCAGACTCCTCCCTCCTCTGTCTGATAGAGATGTCTGTCAAATCACCTAGACATAACCCCCCTTCGATGTCTTAAACTTTCTTTTTTCCTCCCCCTCTCCTCCCCAACCCTTTTTGCTCTTTTCATTCTGTTTTATCTTCCAAGTTCCATCTTTGTTTCTCTCTGCAACACTCCATGAAACCCCGTTGTTCCACTGTACCGCTGTTAACCCAAATCCCGTTGCCTCTCTTCTCTTCTTCGCTCTCACCTCCACTTCCAGACACCCTCTCTGTCTTCATCCTTTTCGTCACCCTCTTTCTCACTCAGCCCTCTCATCCTTTCCCCCTCCTCTTTCCCCTTCCCCCCTCACTGCTTGTATCTCACTCTGTCCTAGTTTCCACAGCCTGCGTTATGAATTATGTGCAACTAGCTTGCCTCATGAAAGAATCATCTTGGCCAATGAATAATAGATGTTGAGGAGAATAGAAGTGTAGGTTACAAACTGTGTTTACCCTTGCTGCCTCATCTGCTGCCTTATTAATTTCGTCATAGTCAAACAACTGACTGACTCCTTTTATCACATGGCATGCTGGTTTAAAACAGTCAGCCACTGTGGTCACAAATCTACCATAGATGGAGAGTGTAAGAATATTGGGTCACTGCTTCATTCTGCTCTATTGATTTCATCACACAAAAGATTGGCTGATTTTGTTAAGTTTCTGTCAGATTTAAGCTGTCATGCTCAGTTTTCCCGATACCAGCCATGGAGCCAAACATTATGTCAGACAAACCTGTCTCCAATCATTATCTCCTGCTTCTCTAAAAGACTGACTGAACGTCTTGGGTATATCTGTGTATCGGAGGGGCACAAGAGAGAAAGTGCCTGTATGAAAACCCATTTAAATCAAGTGCCTTGTTTATCTTTATTACCACTCGAGGTGCACTTTTCCAGCTTTTGAGCACAATTTTTTGTAGAACATATGAATAGAGTTTAACATTTTGTCTCTCATTTCTACATCATTCCTTTTTGTGCCATTTTATTAAGCTACACACAACAAAGGTAAAAGTTGTCAGAAGGACACATAAGTAGCCAGTAATACGCCTCAGCACAGAACAGATGAACCCAAATGCAGAGAGAGACGGAGTCAGGAATCAATTGAAAAAAAAAAGGCTTTTAATGCCAAAAACAGGATCCCAATAGCACTTGGACTTTGAAGCGTGATCACAAAAGACGATCTGACAACAAGACAGGGGAAGCTCTGACAGTAAATACACACATGAGGAAATGGGAAACAGGTGGAAACAATCCGGGCGGGGCAGATAATCACACAGGTGGAAAACACAAGGGCAGGAAGTCAAGGTGCCTGAAACGAGAGGAGAGTTAGGGATTTCAAAATAAAACATGACAAGCCAGAACAAGAAACCAGACATGACAGACAACACTCAACAGATTTGCCGAGACATGACAGCCAGTGTGTTGTATGCAGTAGACAGGCTAGTTTACTTTCAGATGGATGAGGCTAGCTGACAGCCACTCACAACTGGAGCACTAATATCCCTTTAAATGAACATAATGAAACAACTGACATCTATCAGTCAAGCTTGAATTCCCTTTGCTTCTTAATGTTTTTGCTTCTTTGACAAAGCTGATACATGCTACTGACGTGCCCTTTATGATAGTAATATGACCATCAGTGTGGCCAGGCAATCTCCCATGTAGTAGGACAAGGCTACTGGAGACATATGGTTCTTTTTAAAGAACTAGCTAGGTACCAGTTGAAGCACAGTTTTGAATAACATATATTTTGGGAAATTGTTGTTTTGAATAAATTGTTCCTTCAGCAATACTTTATACTCTCTTTTGAAATAAATTAAAATAAAAAGGGTGATTTTCAAGATTTTGACAGTCATTTAATGACTTTTATATCTTCATCAGTAAAAAATACTGATAGAAGTATAAACTGGGAATCACTCAGGTACTGATTTAAAAAAAAAAAAAAAGCCCCCCGAAAAAAAAAGAAAAGAAAATCTGAATTTCCAAATAATATATAGCTGGAAATTCACCAAATGTCCTACATATATATGTACAGGCAGTGCTGAGAGTAATGTCACTGTCATGGATGAAGTGAATGTCGTTGGTAGTAAACAAGCTCTGGTATTCTGTGCGTGGTCACACATCAGGCTGATTTTCACACCTTTACTCTTTGTTTAGATACACATAAGGTTCACTTTTCCTCTGCACAGTCTTTTCTCCCTCTTCTCAACTTCTATATGTGTGGAGAAGATCCAACACACGCGATTTAAAACTAAAAGAGTGAGGTAGAGTCTTCCGACAGTGACTCTCAGGAAGTCTAACTGACCAACAGAGCAGTGTCCGTTTTGTGTCCAGAATGGAGGAAATTGCGTATAGGAATATAATAGGGCATGGCACATATTTAATGCGGATTGAATGAAGGAATCAGTGCATTTCTGCAAATAGTGGAAAATATTACAAAATATATTTCATAATATGGTAAATTCAAACAGGACAGATTTATTGTAAGTTTGCATTTCACCTGTTTGTTTCTGAAGAAAGTAGGATTGTTGAAATGGAAAGTGGTCTTGAATCTGTATATAGGTGATGGATTGCAAAAGAAATGCCAGTGAACACCATTTTATAATGGTTTCTGCATCCTAATAATAAAGAAATTATTATTTAAATTCTTACTATTTTTGTCCTAAAAAAGCCCTCCAAAGCTGCAAGTGCAGCTCCATTTGGAGTTAAGCTTTGGAGCTGAAGGGTGGACTGTGAGGAAAAAGACTTACTAGCTACACCCACTGGGTGATTTCATTGATGAAGGTTTTGACATTTTTGGGCATAATTTTGTTACAATCTATGACTTAAAAACACATTTCAGTTGTTCCACTTTTGTCATATGGCCAAATATTAAGGGTATGTTATAGCTGACCTAAAGAAAAAAAGCTAAACAGTATCAAGAGGGCAGTGGATATTAACAAAAATGAGCTCTATCAACATTTTATCATCACCCCCAAAACATGCTGCGATGATGATACCATGGTTATATAACAAGCAAACATTAAAGAGAAGTTGTTAGCCAAAAAACTGAAGAGAAGCAGCTGAGAAGAAAGACATCTGAGACAGCTGACATGCACATTTGCTTACGCAATTAGCATTCTATGTCACAGCTGCAATTAGATGATGTGAATCCTCAATGTTACTGAACGCATTTGATTATAGTGAAAAGACGAGATTATTTGCTTAATGTTTCATCCAGTATATAGGTCATCCCATCACATGATTGCCATGCGCATGTTCACCATCCTTTGCTGATTCTCGGTGGTTCTCATGTTGCTTTGCACAAACACGACAAGGTTGTGATCTGGAAGGAAAAAAAAGAATAAAAAAGTTTAAATGTTTATATGTATCCTACGTACAATCTAAGACTTGCTGGCAAGTAAGCAAGTAGAAAGAGAGCCAGGGGTTGAGAGAGTTGTGTGGTAATTATAGATCAAGAGGATGGTAATTCTTCTGAGTCTCTATCCCTACAGGTTGGGGGCGGGGGTGAATGAGGAAGACACAGCAAAGAGGAGAGAGAAGGCAGACTTAGGGAGAGAAAAAGAGGGAAGGGAGAAAGAGAGAGGAAGCAGATTCAGATGTAAGACAACAATATGAAAAAAATTGAAGAGAGAGGAAGAGGAGAGCTGCAGACATATAAGAGGGTGAGAATAAGAGTACAAATAAAAAATATATCATGTTTGGCATCAATTTTTATTGTTCTATATTAATTCAATCATGACCAATTGGTTGATCAGTTTCATTTGTGAGGAGAGCATTTTCTGAGCTAATTATCAAACTGAATAAATGTAGTCTAAGCATAGCAGAACTTACACAGAATATCTCAGGAAAACAGAACATACCAACCAGTCTTCCAGTCTAAAAAAAAACATAAAACATTTGTCCATACCCTGAAATTATAACACAGTCTTTAATTGCATCAAACATGTAAAAAACTACATAAATCCTACACATAAATCTTTTTGTATCAACTTCTATTTCAAATAATACTTTGTTTCAGTTTATGTATCAAAACTACCAGTTTAGTAGATGGAAGTAAGTTGTTGTTAAAAGTAAAAGTCTCATGCACCCCATGGGAAAGCGGCAAAACTTGCAATGACTTTGGCCTGACAGAAACTGACAAAAGTGGCGTATCCAAACAAAAGGAGGTTTTAGAATAGTTATAAGGGAACCAGCCAGCTGAGTCTGAAGGATTTAGTAGACGACTTTACACAGCAGAAAGTCAAAGGAGAGACCTGTCAAGTATATGTTAAACCTTAGTTTTTGGCCTTGGTGCAGACAGCATGTGTGTTCATCGATTCTGTCTTCATCTGTGTCATACACTTCTGTATTGTCTGCTATGGAGCTCCCACAGTGCTTCCTGTAGGTGTGTGACACATTGTTGCTGCTGGATGTTTTGAAGCTGCATTTTTGTCCTCTAACTGCTTAAGTTTCCTGATGTTAAATATTAGACTGAAGCGTTTGTCACTGGTCTTCTGCCACTTAATCTGGTTTACTATATGTTAAAAAATGATCACATACAGAACAACATAGCTACACTTTTTTAGTTTGTTTTTTTAAAATGACAATTTCTTATTGATTATCAATACAGTAATTAAAATGATAGATAAATGCAGAGATGTAAATGCCTCTGCTTAGATGGCCCATGTTGCAGCACCTCACGATACTTCAAAACACAATGTAAAATTAGGTGAGAAAAAATCAGAAGAGAACATGAAAAGTGAGATATTAACATGAACTAGTTCATTTTCAAGCTGTGGATCCAGTCCAGAAATTCACATGTTGAACTGTTTACATGAGATAGTTCAGTTTTAATCTTTGAACTGAACTTTGAACAAGTTCTTGTAAAGTGTGAACTGTTGCAACACCACATGCAGACAAATAGGTATGATGCGTTTGTCGGTTCACCTCCTCTCTTCTGAATTCACTGGGTGTGTGTGCATTGGGCTGCGTGAGAGAAGATCCTGTTTTATACTTATAAAGTAAAGTTATATGGTTTACTTGTTAAATGACCATGTTCACTGTTTATCAACTTAGCTGTAACTTCTACATATTGTGATGCATAGTAAAGCCAAGATAATTTTTTTCCAGCTTTCCCTTACAGTGTAAGTGATCAAAAGCTCAGAAGAGAAGATATTCCAGTGAAGTCATGGATTTCTGAATTAGACACAACATAACATTGCTAAGCCTAGCAAAAGAATGTTAGTAAATTCTGATTTGCCTTATTTCTTTCAGAGCCCCTTGAGGTGACACAGTGGTGGTGACACCCTATGGAAAATAAAAGAGCAGGATAAAAGGTGACATGCCCAACTCTCTTTTTTTCATGAAACTTGAGAGATATTGGTTCTTTGTAGTATCAAGATGATACTGTGTTGTCTAAACTTTGATTAATGGTGGTTTGAGAAGTTAATCAGAGATCACTCCGTTCTACCTTACTGAAGCTGATGTTTAATTCTAAATGTATTATTCTAATAGAAAAGAAGTGACAGGAAGTGTAAACTTCCTAAAGGTGCTCCGAGTTCTTTGTAATTATACTGCATATCTTTGTGTTTCCTATTTTCTGTCTTAACATTTTTGTGTATTTAAAATTCTAAACATCTCTTTAGATTTAAATTGATCTAAAACTATTAACTTCTGCAGCATTACACGAGCTCAGCCAAAGGTTATTATGTGTCCAGGGTAGTGTTATCCAACTGGACAAAAGGAATTAATTTCCAGTGTGTGCTCAGAGAAAATTGTTTTTCTTTTTCTCTTTGACAAATTGCCTTATCCAGTTCCTTCAGCTATTCCACTTCTTCACTGATTTATAGCAGCAGCAGGTTCAGACACCTGCTGGTGTCGGATGGCTTAGTGCGCTCAAACTGTTGTACTCAAAAGTTTCTACAACATTGTTTATAACCATCTAAATTCTAATTCATGCATTAAACTTGTGAACATCTTTAAAGAGGACAGAATAGAGAAGACAAGGCAAGGAGAAAGCGCTATGTTGTCTTGATCATAATAGGGTTGCATGAGCCCAACATTAAAAAGTAAGAATTTGCCAAAAATGGAGTAAAAAGAAATATTGAAAGGTTTGAGAACAGGATAGAAGAAGGATATGACTGAGCTGAGGGGCAGTAAGACATATAAAAAGTGCAATAAGACAGAAGGGTAAGGCAGTGATCCAGAGAAATGCTTACTGTAAGAGGAAATAAGAAAAAAAAGTGGTGAAAGCAATCATGTAGGAGGAGAACAAATGGAAAGAGTGAGAGAGATGAGCCTGCCTGCTTTCTCTCTTTAGGCTGAGGTTTCACAATGTTGACACTGCTACATGTACACAATGCAGTCTTTTTGGCAGGAGTCAGGAGGATATAGCACAGTCTTCATCCGCACTTTAAAGCTCCAGCTTTTGATGTTCATATCCCCAGAAGAATCGTCAATAGGACAGAGCTTGAAGTCCTGCTCCTCTTCAAACTGAATCCCAATTCTTTTTTCTTATTTGGCCTGAATATTTACATCAGATCAGATGTCTGTTCTTTACCTCACTACCTCGGAGGTAACCACTGCCTCAGAAAATTAGCATAATTTTTAATCTTTAATTCTAACTTAGAGGAACCTTGGGTTGTTGGAAACCATTTCAGTGTGGAGAATC
>JBBBVU010000020.1:17993412-18007335 GCA_037177055.1 Atherinosoma microstoma | reverse complement strand
TGTGTATATGTATTCATATTTTTCACATTTTTTTTTTCTTTTCTTCTTAAATATATTCAGGAGAGTATTGTACTCAAATTTGAATGATTGCAAGATAATTTGCTTTGAAGTTGAAGTATTTGAGAAATGCAAAGCAACATTACACATCATCAGTGATGGTTTTGTTCATACTGGAGAATTGGCTTGAAATCAGTGTAGAAAATATAAATGCATAAACAACCACAGTCTTGTAAAAAATATTTAGTTTGACTCATTAGTACCAATTAAAAAAAAAATTCTCACTTGGCTCTACCAGCTGGTGATTTTATTTTCCTTCTACCTCATCTCCTCGCAACTCCTCATTTGTCCCCTTTTATTGGTCAAAGCATCACCTTTAATCCAATGGCTTCATTAAATGATAAAGAATGGCATTAATGAGCTCTCCTATCCATTCATTCCAGTCAGAAAGAAAGGCCGACAGAAGGTTGGTGCAACACAAGTAGACTAAAGTAATAAAGAGTATGATAGAAGAGAGATGGAGTCAAGGTGGGCTTTTAAAAAGGTAACTTATTAACTTTGAAGAATTGAAAAGTTCAATGTTTGACTATGTGTTCCAAATTACTACAAAACTGTTCTTGTTATTGCTCATAAATGTCAATCCACGCTTGGTGTCCCCACAGCCAGACCATGAAATACTGCAATAGTCTGGATCTAAAGTGATAACACTCTCATTAATATAAATCCAATTCTCATTGTCAATACTAATTAGCAAAGTTTTACAGAACTGTTACAGGGCACAGAGCTTCAAACTTGAGAAAGGAAAAACATGTCTACAGTTAAAAAGGTATGAAGTTTGTTGCTCGGTAAAGTATACAGTGCACTTTTCACAGCTGGGTAAAATGTTCCAGGACAAATTTACCTATACATTAAGCAGGGTCTTTTAATTCACTTGGCTTACAGTTGTGCTGATCAAAATTAGACTGGATCTTTTTTTCTGATAAATATTAATCAGAAGCCAAAATACATAAACATCAGTCTAGACAGGTTGTAGCTGTCATATTTATCTGGTAAGGCAAAAACCTTTCTTAAAACCTTCTAAAATGGAAGTTCTAAAGCATGTTGTGTGGGTGAAGCAATTAAATCCAACTCATATTACCAGCCGCAGTATTTTCAGGAAATAGAATTTCAGTCAATTTCAAACTATCAAGATTTCCACTGCTGGATTATTGTGACACTGGGCGATGTGATTCTCTTGTGATCTTGGATTTGAATCCCTGTTGGTTTCATGTTGCACAAGCAATCTCCAGCAGGTGCCACACACTACAAGATGATTCACCAGATTTAACCCCCATCTTGACTGACTGGTCTTTCTCAAGCAGCCCCAGTTGTCAAGCAGACAAGTCAATTTCTGTTTATGTGCATTATACTATTATACACGAAGCTTCTGGTAAATCTGTTTTACTCAGCAGGTAGAAAAGAACTGTCAGTTTCCCTGTTTTAATTTAACCAAATTACAATAATATGTGGTATGTTTGTAGTATGTAAGCTTGTTGTTATTTGTTGGATATTACCCTCATGTGTCCCCACTCAAAAACTTCTCTCCCACAAACTCCAAAATATCAAGCATCTAGATGTCCGGTTGGTTTCTGGAGCAGGTTTATGACCGCAAGAGGCAAAAAGTCCTTCTTTTAAGAATTTAGACAATCAATATCCACCAATCAAACATCAAACCTGGGCCATTTTCTGCAACCTCTGACATTCATCTGTAAACAAATTGTGAACCCAGCTTTATAAAAGGATGTCAGCCATGCCCTTTTAAGTCTGCCACCTTTTGTTACATAGAAAAGGACATGGAAAAAAAACTGCTAACACTAATCAAAAGGGGTTCATTAAAGTAGCACCATGTAATTTTCTGACCTTAAAAATATGTGTTTCTGATTCGTTTTGATAGTGCACTGACATTTGTTATGAACATTCCTGGAGTCATCATTACCCAGCAGCACCCCCAAGGCTGACTAACCACACTTCACAAAAAAAAAATTCTGGGATGCTGTGTCATTTTACAGCTGCATTTTGTTTTATGGCACTACATGACACACCAACAACTGGATCTCATCACATTGGCTGTTGTTAATGCACACCGTGACTGATTCAGCAAGAGGACATTGTTGGAGGAAAAGAAAGAGAGAAAGTGAGAGAGCAAGTGTCAACACTGGACTGACTTTTACTGACTGGAGAGAGATCAGAGTAGAGGATGCAAGATGGATGCTGATTAGCCGTCGCTAGGGGGCGCCTCACTGAGAAAATTTAGCAAAGTTCAGTTTTAACAAAGAAATACAGTTCATGACTAATTTACCCTCAGGATCACATATTTTCTAATTGGTCCTTAAAGCTGTACAGTGGTGCTGTATTTAATCTAACTTCATTTTGTGAAGGGTTACCTTTACAAATTGTCCAATTGGCAATGGTTTATGAGTATTAGCCAGCTCTGTATTTAGACATGTACTCTGTGTTCATGCTGTGAGCGCACTCTGATCCTCTACTCGGCTGAAATTCCCACTCAGGGCACTTCAGCCCGTAGAGCTTTCACATGAAGTTTGTTGCTGTCACTCGATGCACCAAAAAACAAGCCTGCTGCACCAACAGTTCCCACGCTAACCCCCACATACACGCACACACTCCCACAAGGATGCAGCCTGCTCCTTCCTTCACTTACATCACTCTTCCTCGATCGTCTTCTATCTCCTCCTCACTAGAAAGTCGAGTGGGATGTCTTGAAAGATCAGGCGAGGATGTATAAGGACAAACGGTGCTCATTAATTAAATATCATCCACAGTTAAATCAGATACAGTGATGATGGACGGGGGGGGGGACGACACAGGTATGCGCTTGATTCATTGGATGACAGAGCAGCTGGCCTGAGGTGACACTGGTTTCCGCCATGTTTGCGTGCAAACTTGCACTTAGTGTTGATGTTCAGAGCAGTGTAAACGCAGAGGCTGAGATAGGCCTCAGAATGTGTGTAAATGTGGGGGTTAACATGAGTGTTTGTTGGACTGTGTGTATATCAGGGCTCATATATTATTGACATAAAGTCCTTAGAGGACAGCTAAAGCTGGCTCTGTGTGTGCCTTTGGAGAGTTGTGTGTTTTGGCTGAAGGGAACTGTAGCAATCACACACAGATAAAAACATCACAATACAGCGAACAAGGATACCTCAACACAGTAAAGGAGGGGGCTTGGAAGAAGTGGTAAGGGTGCTCACACATACACAAATCCTGGATCCTTATGCGCTAATTTACCATGTCACAGGGATGTAGTTATAGAAAGATGTTGATGTATATGAAGGACACATGCTTGCATAGATACAACCGTGCAATCATTGTTCATCGGGGATGCAAAACCACATGTATGTTCTCCCATGTGAAAGAATGTACATCTTAAAGAGTTGTAAGTGTATGGACATAATAAAAATGATTTTAAAAAAAAACTTTCATAGCCATACATACCATAGTTGTTTTACTTGTCTTTAATAAATCTTTGGTTTCATGGTTGGGAAGTTGCATAAACCTCTCCTGTCCTCTCCTCTTCTCTCACATCTGTGATAGCAGCTGGGTGCAGATTCTCCCCGAAATAGCTGCCTAATATAATCACAGCTAATAGCATTATACTTCACACTATTTACACGCTGGCTGAATAAAATTATTCTGCTCCAATGCGATCTACTAACCCTCCTATGGTTGCACTTGCTACCCGCTTCCTTTTATTTGTTCTTCACATTTGTTTTTTGCACATCCTTCCTCCGTTCCTCTTTTATGCATCAACACTTTCACTTTTTGTCTGCTCCCCAATATTTCACTAGCCAAAAATAAATATATAAAAAGAAGACTGGTGAAAATAGACATTAGATTAGATCAGCTACTGAATGAAGTTTGCTGTCAGCCTAGAATATGCTCCTGGGACACAAGTATTTACACATTTACATAAAGTGTTGATGGATTTGTTTCTCCTTGCAATGTTATAAAGCAATGCATCCAGCAGGTAGCTGGAGGTAACAGACAGGAGTGGCATGGCACCTTGTGCATTGGTGCATAGGCCTACATATATGCAGGTGTGTCCTTGTTGCTTTAACCTAGCTTGTTACTGATTACTCTAAAACAAAAACCAAATACACGCTCATAGGGATACTGCCTTTCTAATGAGAGAAACATTAAGCTTTTAAAGAGAAACAGGGAGTGGTTTTGATGCTCTAGCACATTGGTTCCCTGTTTTCCTTGAGAACCCCCTTCATGCAAATACTAAAAAGACGTGGACCCCCTACCCCGAGCTGAAACCATGTTTGGTTTTATGCTTTCAAAAGTGAGATTCTCTTCACCATAAATAATGTATTCTGGCTGAGTCCTGTCCTTCCATGAAGCCAAAGTTATATTAACAACATATAGCCTTAGTTTAGCTTCTTGAAATAGGGGCAATGTAAGGACATCAATCACAATGGTTCTGAATGCTCAAAACCTCAGGGACCCCCTGTGCTCTTTGGGGGACCTCCTTGGGCGGTCTCGGACCCCAGGTTGGGAACCACTGACAACATAAAGAGTTTTCTTACTCTTTGATGGAAGCAAACTAAGATCTTCTAATGCTTTCATACTCAGTGTTGACAAAGTTTTGATATATTATTTGTGCTTTCTTTGTGAATTTTTGATGTTGAAAAGCCTGAATGTTTAAACAATGATGGTAGCTGTGAGAAGTGATTCACAGCAGGTTTGTTTCTTGGTTTTTGATGACACTTCATTCTTTTAATGATGAAAGTAGTCAATGCATAAGCACAAATGCTAACAGTTAAAACCCCATTCTGCAAGATACACTACATTTTTTCACATTCCATGTCACACTCAACCTTTTGTTTTCTGAATACACTGGAAGAAGTAATCATTTGCAACTGTAAATAAACATTTCTTCACTGTTTTCCATCACAGAATTTCAACAAAATAACAGAGCTAAGGTTTGCAATTTACTTATTTGCACATGGTTGTATGACTCTACATATTGATTTATGTTTGTTCAGTCAGAAAAGCTACTGTATCATTAAGTTTGTTGATTTTTATGGCTGTCTGCAGCCATAAAGATATCATACTGCATTTATTACTGAACAGCCAGAAAACTAGACAGCCATGGCTGCTCTCTAATTTCACCTCAGTGTTTGGTCATTTTCACACGACTGCAAGACAGATGAAAAACATAAATTACGTGCACCTTAACAATGGCAGCTATTGTGGCAAAGCAGCAAGAGCCAGCTCTCTTTGTCAGATAATTTTAGATGATAAATAATATCTTCATCATTCATAATAATCACTTGCACCGCCCGTGACAAACAGGGCAGCTGGTAGGCCAGACACAAGCCAGTCTAACCAATAGGCAATGTCCATACTGGAAAGGCCAGGGAGCTGCAAATTCTCATCTGTAATTATTCTCAATAGAAGTCTCATCTCTCAGCACCGTGACCTGACCTCGATCCCAATGCTATGTGTGGGTTTGTACACACTTTTTTGTGTGTGGGTATGTGCATGCTTCATTATTTGTGAGTGTGTGTGTCTGAAAGAAAGCGAAAGAGTGTGTTACGTAGAAGAGTTGCCTCACAAGAGATGGATTTGGAAGATGACGTGAATAGATGAGGCATGAATGGAGGTCCCAGGGTGTGAGAGAGACATGACACCTCATTATTCAGGTCTTGGTGCATGTGTGTGTGTGTATGTGTGTGTGTGTGGGTGTGCTGGAATAAAGGGCAAGGGGGTGTTCAGGGATGCCAGATGTCTTATGAATTTAAAAGAAACACACAAGCACGCCCACAAACCCCATGCCCAAAATGTTTGTCCACAATCTGTTATTTGTGATTTCTAAATGTTGTTGTATGGTTTGCATGATGTTCACAGCTGCTCAGTTTGCCATCATACACCTGGATTTTTTACCTATGGAAACATTTTTAAATCTGAGCTCATAAAAGTGTCCTTAGTACACTTTATTTGGTTTGTGTATTTAACCTGGACCTTCAGAAAATCAACTTTATCCTATCTTGTCATATTTTACCACATGGTAAAGGATAAAAATAAATAAACTTGATTTTTGGCTGTCTTTCAAATGCACTATACTGAATGTCAACAAAACCTGTTATGCTTGCAGAAACAGGTGTGCAACCATCTGGGATTGTCAAAAAAAATATCAGTTTTATATCCGTTAGCAAGCACAGCTGCTAAGAAGTTCAAGAGAATTTAAATCACTCCCAAGCTAAATCACAGATGAGGACATAGGTTGGAAATTTTAAGAGGCGGTTTTTGAATTTACAACATGCTCCGCCCTTTTCAACTAATTTCCAGTAAAGACAATATTGAGGCTTGACTCCCATGCGAACGTCCATTAAGAGCATGCTGTATGTCTGCATGAGCAGTGTTTATAAAGGCTCAGTTAACACAGTGACTCAGATGGTCCCCCATCTGGCCTGAGATAGACGTCAAGTTGGAGTGAGAGTCTAGACATTTGTTCTCATTGCTATTCAATAAAAGTATTAGAGATATTCCAATCCAATAACAGGAAGCTTTACTGAAATGAATGTCTAATCTCGTTAAATACAATGAAAATTGATAATTTTGTGAGAAAACTATTGCAAAAACATTGAGAAACTATCCTTTTCTTTTTACAGCATCACTGACAGAAAACAATAGAAAAAAAATTAAAACAGCAGCTCACTCTTCTCTGTTTTAAATTCATGACTTCTAAGCCCTTAGACAGTCTGGGGATGTCTGTATTCATACTGATACATGGGACTAATCAATAATTGACTTTAGTTGCACCATCCCCTGCCCTCTTTGACACCACTTGACCTTTGATCTTAACCTATTCCCATTTTACATTAATAAATGCAGCTTTTGTACACCTCAGAAGTGACTGGTGTGGAAAAGAGTATGCTAGATTGAAAATAATAATAATAATGAGGTGACTTTTGAAATGCCAGAAAAACGTCATGAAATATAAATCAATTATGAAATTCAGACTTAAATACATAAGATTATATATAATATTCTTGCATTATTTCCTTTTTTAAATCTTACTTTGTAAATGTTTAGGTAAAGTGAAGGTTTAATAACCTATTTTGACTGACAGTTTTCCTCAAATCCACTTTTCAGTTGCATAATTCTGGCATTACCCTGTTAAAGTACAGGATATCAAGTGTTTAAAACCTAACCTGGCAAATCAGAGCAAAGCGGAGCAGACCTTATCCCTTATTCATTGGCAAATGTCACAATCACAGTCAGATCAATAAAGTTTGTTTTAAAACGGCTGGACCAAATGGTAAAATACCCCAGAGAAATTAAGAGACAAGTGTTGACAGGAGAACACAGGGAGAAAATAGATAAATGTAATATGTTTATTCTAAGGAGATTGCTGGGATTAGTGTGTGTTGATTATTTAATTATTTACCTTAATGTGTATTCCTTTAATATTGCTTACACATAAAGTTGTAAATACATGTACAAGAATCACAAGCCTAGAACAAGTTTGAAAAGTGTAGTGTTCCATTGCCCTCTGCAGGTTAATCATAACAATACTGAGAGGAAGTTTTAGACTAATTACTGCCACTATAAACAAAATACATGTTGCATATGGAATAAGATGTATTGAGCATTAGAATATGTAGATAATTATTTTTCATAGGAAAGCTTAATTTAATAGGCTACTGGGGAATTAAGGGTGACCATTATTTTGAAGAGTGATCAAATCCTTCCACCTCACATCCCTACTTTCTCACCATTTTCGTAAACATAAAAGTTGTGTGAAAATACAAAAATTACATCTCAAAGACTTATGGGACTGGGACAAAACTGTAGTAGGGGGAGAGCTGAGTTTACAGGCTCTGTTTACACAAAACACACAAGCCTTTCCACTTCATGGATCAAGAGAGCTGGTTAAGGGGTCATCGCTTTCACACAACATGTACTACTACCAATAATTCAGCATGTCAATTCAGCTTGTGAAAGACATTCTTACAAGGGATGGAAGTATCAGACTGAACCATTTCTCTCCATGTTTAAGCATAATTTAAGCAATCAGTTTTACACAGAATTCTGATTGGTGTCTTATTAATGACGATTTAATTGTGATAATGTAGCACAAATTGTAAAAAAAAAAAAATACAGCACTCCTAGTAACCTCCACAAATCAACAAAGAGCAATTATGTGTGAGCTTTACTCAGAGAAAATTTGGGAGTTTCTCCACCATTTTTAACTTTATGCCAAGATACCTAAGTATCCTGTATGCTTTACAACAGAATCATTCTTATTTGATGCAGTCCTGTACCTACCAGAGTTACTCTGTAAGTACTCAATTACAGTAAGTTCAGTTTGTACTTGGAAGTTGTTTTTTCCAAGTTCCTAGTCAGAAATACAACAAGAATGCCCCTTGAAGTTGGATGTCCAACTCAGAAAGTCAGGGTAGACTACATTTTAGGAAACAAATCTACATTTTAGAAAAACAAATCTGCATTTTAGGAAACACATTTACATTTTAAGAAACAAATTAACATTTTTGGAAATAAAATTTCGAAATATCAAACAATTGTACAATTGCAGAGACAAATTTACAACTGGCAAAACATAAATACAAATCCTGAAACAAATTAACAAAAAAACAACTCTTACCAGAAAGGGAATGACCCAAATACAGGAAGTAGCTCAAGCAAATTTGTCGATCAGCTATATGCTGGAACTCACAGGCGTGTTTGATGAAGTTTTTAATAACTGAACAATGTTTTGCCCTTTTAGCAGAGTCAACTTCAGACAGTTTGCCCCTTTTTATTCCTCGTGCGGACAGTCTCTGGAAGGCTCTCTGGCTCTTGGGGCTCTGGGCCCTGCGCTCTGTCTGCTCTGGGTGGCTGGCAGAATCGGCGGCTGCTGATCCCAACCCGGTCGGGACCTTTGCCCCGTGGCTGCAGGGGGGGTTTATACCCATAAAGCTCCAAATTCAAATCCAAAATCGAGATTGTGAGGGTCTATATGCCAAAAGTGTACACTTATCAAGGATAGGTTTCAGCTAGCTTGATGAGTCTGTGTCCACTCATCCTGGCTTGTGCTATGTGCAACCGATTAAGCCTGGACACCTTTGTTTAGGATTTGGGTGGGCCCAGCTTAGTTACTCATCCTGGATGTCTAAATCCTACTTTTGTGCAACAGGCCCAAGGTGTTGTGTTCTCACTGAAGCTATAAAGATCAGGAGCCGCTGAAATGGTTTTAGCTGAAAGTCATTTAACATGGGGAATAAATGTATAGTATCTTTACAGATGTAGTTATTATTATTATTATTATTATTATTATTTGTTTTTATATTTTCCATGTCAACAGCAAAATTGTGTCTAACTTGTTATCTAATTCTGGAATCTTATACCATCATACAACTGGTTGTTTTTTTAAAAGCATTTATTCTGTGTTTTATAAGCTACTAATTCTCATTATCAGACTTTTACATTGGACAAGCAGCTGATGGTCCTTCCTCTGCATCTGAATTGTTATCAGGTAATTGCTCATCCTCTTCAGCCTTTTCATCTGGAAGTCTTGCCTGGTCAGGGTTTGCTGTTGATGTGGAGGCTTTGTCACAGTCTTCAGTTTTCATTTGCTGTGATACCCATGGACTCTCCATTATCTGACTGATTGTCATCCGCTGTTCCACAACAGGGTGCAGAAGGCAATGGATGAGGTTTTTCGCTTCAGATGAAACAAGCGGCTCATTTGGAAATTTGAGTTCATGTTTCATTTGCATTTTTACCATCTTTGTGATGTTGGTGTGACTGAAAGGCATGGATGCATAGAGCATCATATACAGCACAACACCCATACTCCATAGATCAGACACTTTTGGGTTGTATGGATAATTGTTCAGTAACTCAGGTGCTGCGTAGGAGGAAGTGCCACAGTAGGTTCTACTCAGCACCATTTGACCATCAGTGTAAGTGATTGACTTGCTGAGGCCGAAGTCACACACCTTGAGGTTGAAATTAGTGTCCAGTAGTAGGTTTTCACATTTAAGGTCCCTGTGGGCCACATCCATGTCATGAAGATATTGGACCGCCATGCACAACTGTTTGAAAAGTCTGCAGCTCAATTCTTCAGGTAAGGGTCCTTTGACAGAAATTAGATTTGCCAGGTCTCCTTTGGAACAATTCTCCATCACCATATAGACCTAAACATTTAGAAGTAAGCAAAATACAGTTTATGCAAAAGAAAATTTGTGTCAACCATCAGTCAACTACTATTGTCCTAGATAAAATAGATCAGTAGGTGATACAGTTATCGGAAGACTTTTAAAAGTTACCAATAGATTTTAGTTAGTTTGGACACACCCTCCCATTCAAATTTCATGGGTAGGTATGTTCAAACTTTTGACTGGTACTGTATAATACCAGTTCAATAGACTAATGTGACAACTTTTGCAGATTAGTAGTTTGAAGTAGCTTTTCTGGCCTATCCAGATCAGTCAAATGGGACGTAGTTGGAGTAGAGACCAACTGACCACTGTAGCACAGTCCATGCTCACTGGTGCTGCTAATCAGGTGTCAATCATGTATCTAATTGTCAGCACCTGGGGTATCAGTTCAAAACAAGTTCAAAACAAGAGTCAATTGCAAACTGTTTGGGTTTGGGTCAGATGTGGCAAGTTTTTCATTGGTGCAACCCACATACTCAACTCTGCTTCTCAGAGTATACGAAAAAATGTATCTATATCTATGATTGAAATATACTATCTATAATAATAGGCTTTTAACAAAACTGGTAATGAATTGCAGATAGATAAACAATCATCTTTTGCTAAAGAAATGGATAAAAAGAAAGAAAATAAAGAGTAATTCTTACCGTGCCTATGGGTGATTCAAAGATTTCATGAGTCTGGACAATGTTTGGATGTTTAAAAGATTTGATAATCTTTTTTTCATGACACAAAAACTTTTGTTTATAATTAGAATCGACTTTTCTAAGGTCAATGATCTTTACGGCAACCAATTTCTTCAGGCGACTTGAGTGTGCTTTCACAACTTTGCCAAACATGCCTTTTCCAAGAGGGCCCTGAAATGTATAACCGTGGTACTCCATAAAAGTCCTATCCATGTTAAATGAAACACATGAACTTGTGCCACTAAATCTATTCCCGAGCAAAATGTAAATTTTTCACAAGTCATAACTTCATGGCATGTGTTCTAGAAGCCCGATTCTAAGAAGATTCCATTACATCACACCATTCTTAATTCTGAGTCAACTCTCTGAGGTTAGTTGGAAAAGGTTGGATGATATATTTTACAGCTAAGTTTGGCAACTATCACAAAACACCAGATTAATGACATCAACTTGACCAAAAAAAGACACACAAGCAAAACATCCCTCGATTGACAAAAAACAACTGATGAGTTCTTGAATAATCTTGAAAATTCTTCATAATTAAGGACGTGCTCTTTTTATTGACTACATGCAGCTCATAGATTGAAGGGTGTCAAACACGTCCCCGTGGTCACAGCGCTCCTTTCAACGCCATCTCAACAGCTATGGGCAAATAAGTATGGAAAATAAGAAAAAAAAGAGTTACTTGCAGGGCTGATGTTATCAGATGTTATTCAGGTTGCTGATTAAAAAAAAAAATCTATACCCAGTTTGTTTTGCTCAGAACAATGGAAAAAAAAAGTTCCATAATTGTCTCTTCCACTAATATCTCCATCTTCACCGGGTCAGTTTCATTTTGCGTTTTCTTCTCTCCGAACTCGCCGCACTGCAAACCACAAAACACACAAAACCCTCATTTAAATAGGGTGTTTCCAACACGTTTGCACCTGTCAACATTTGTGCAATCAATCTTAGTAAATCACCCGCAAACCGTGGTCCAGCCCAACGTGCAAAATTCTAGGTTGCACGGGCAAATCACTACATGCAAATTGGGGTCTTTATAGCCCCAAATGTTGCGGGTCGAGCCGTGTTAATGTCCATAGCTGTATTTTAGTCCCAGTCCATTCTTACCTTTTAGTAATGGATTAATACCTGAAAACTGTTTATGAATGCTGTGCAATCAGGTAAAGCTGATTCTGAGAAGTCCAGTAAACAGGACACAGTTCAAGTTAGTTTGTGTATTAATGTGTATGTATTCATGTGCATTTTTATGAATGTATTAATATTTCTTTAAATTTTCATATTTAAAATGAACCTACTTCTAAAGAATGCTTTGTTTACTTAACTTACTTTTCTGCTTGATAAATGTAAAATGATAATTTACATTTTTGAATACATTTTTGAATAAATAATGAATAATTTTCTGATGATACAGTTGAAAGGGATGATACTGACACTTGAATGGTCATTAATGGAGATACTTTTGAACTTACTGAAAACATAATGTTCAAAAACTATGAATAAAAAGAACCTATGTTTTCTATAGTCATAGCATAAATTGGCAAAACTCTTTATTACATTCAGAAAATTGCATGGAAGTGGTGGTGCTAATCTTAATTTGCAAAGATGAACGTAGATTAGCTCATTTGCAACAAACTAAAATATTATTCTCTAAGGTTTTTAGGTTTGGGAAAAATAATTGCTTGAAATTCTGTTCTTGGATTTCAAGGCATATTTTGATAATCTAATCATAATTCTCATCCCTCTGAATACGAAAAAAAAAAATTACTCGTTTTTTATATTACGTTATAGATACTTCAATAGCAATGCATCTAAAAATAAAACCCATATTTAAAGTATAAACAAATAAATAATGTTTAGTAACTCATTGTATACTCATTCAGACTACTAAACAACCCTCAAATGTCACATGCAATCAGCTTTTCCTTCCAAAGCCTTGGGGTTGTTTCTTTGAATAATTGTGAGCAGTTACCAATTAAAAACTGTCTAAAGCAATCTACAGCTATGCTTATTGAGATGGACACATTTAATTACGCACCCAATAGGAAAAACATAATAAAATTTGACAGAAAATTGCTTTTTTTTATACCATTTTCACACAAATTCATAGGTCCAAAATTTGAATAAATCTTAATTTCAGCCAGAATAATTAAACACACATAGACTCAAACCATTGCCCCTTTATTCCTAGACAAGTCACATCAGCTTGCCAGCCTTGTCTTCAACACATCTCCCCGTATGCACCGCCATCTGGGGATGTTTTCTCCTCCCTTTGTTTCATCTTTTTTCCCCTCTTTTTTTCTTATTCCTCTCCCCGTCTCTCTATCTGTTCTTGTAGAAAGTGTTAACTGTGAATTTTTTTTCTATATTTTTCTGGGTCTCAGGTGAGAGCTCCCCTCCTTCTGTAGACGTGGCAGTTGCCTTTGAGCTCTCCCTTTCCCGTCCTTTGTAAGGCTCTCCATCTCTCTCTGGGAATATGCTAATTGCTTCTGGACACCAATCAGTGTTCATTAAAGAGGGCTGTATTCACCAGAGCAGATGCTCATTCACTGTGTGGCAATATGTGGTCTTTGTTTTACTATCTGGAGGGCTGGCGATGACATGTATGTAATTACTTCTCATTTTTGTTTTCATTTGCAAATATGGTCACTTTTTTTTTAATAACTGCTGTTATATCTCAACATGACAAAACCTCCTACATGAAAAAAACATGATAATATGAAACCTCATTATTATTTTCATCAACTAATTGCAGTTGTCTGATTAAAATAAACAGATAATAAATGGTTTATTATTCATTCTTATTAGACAAAAACAGAGACAGAATAATACTTGGGTTCTGTGATTCCTTCTATATACACAAACGTCAGCTAAATGACTAAAATAGAATTAAACATGAAGACAGATATTTTTTTCCTGTGTATTAAGCTATAAAGATACCGTACCGTACCGTACCGTCCTCTTCCGCTTATCCGGGGTCGGGTCGCGGGGGCAGCAGCTTGAGCAGGGAA
>JBBBVU010000020.1:17913698-17927160 GCA_037177055.1 Atherinosoma microstoma | reverse complement strand
TCAAACTGATTGTCTGTTAAGCGCCCTGAGATGACATTGTCGTGAATTGGCGCTATACAAATAAAGATGAATTGAATAGATGAATTGAATTGAATATGTCAGCTGCTACAGATATAGTTTATGAGTTCATGTTGGAAGTAAATAATGAAAATAGATGCCACCATGTGTGTGTGCATGTATGTGTGTAAGTGCATGTTGAAAAGAAAATGTTCATTTAACCACCACACAGTCATGTCAGTCACATGTGTTTCTATAGTAAAAAAAGTCACATGCAAAAAAAAATCAAATATAAGTATGTACACAGACAGTCAACTCTAACAGTCAGTGTAATCGTGGTTGTGCTTTCATGGCATTATAATATGCGTGTAAAATTAATTGTTTTGAGCCAAAAATGTTGTGTTTTTCTTCCAAAAAATTATGAGTTTATCCCTGAGGTGTGCTGCACATTATTTTCAAAGTCATTAACTTAGCCTCTTTATTCACTGTCCTAATTTATCCATGGCTTGATGCACAATGACACAATCACTCAATGATAATATTAACAGTCAATTACAAGGATGGTGGGGTTTGTAAATTCATTACTTCCTTGGCTAAAAGGGAACTTTCTTAAACACTATATAGTAATTAAATGTAGTAAAAAGGAAAATGAAACTTATGGTGTTAAGTTGAACATTAAATGCAAAGCATGATTGAAGCCCAGTGTAAGTGCTCCTGCTGCTGAAGAGGCAGAAAGGAGATTAAGTGTTGAAAAACCTAAAATGCATGCTCAGTCACATTTTGGCAATTTTTTTTTTTTTTTTTTTTGTGAAGGTTTATCTGGCAAGCCATAGTGCCATATAAATATAGCTGACTTACCATTTTAGACTTGATGGCTCATTAACCCTTGAGGTAAGTGATATATATATATGAGCATAAAAATAATATTTGTTTGAGATGCATGATTCACAGTGTCACGCTGCATGAACATGTGGTTTGATCACTTATGTGCACTCCTACAGAGGATTACGGAAATAAAGCAAATCGTCATCATGAAGTTTTAATTAGACTTGGTTTTAAGACTTGGCCATGTGCTGTATACCACAAATGCAAATTTGCTTAAGTTATTTATTCTTTCTGAGGCTTGTGAGATTTGGTGTCATATGGAATGTCTCACCATCTCAGATAAAATACATAGAGAACATAAATCTGGCTTTGTGAGTTAAATTGCAGCCCAAGAAAGCATACAAATTGGGTACAATAGGTATATTTCTCAACAGTTCTAAAGCATAATAGAACCAGTGTAATATGTAAACATTCTCTTTTCCCTGTTTTGTAAGGGAAGCATTTAGGCGATTACACTATCCTTGTACCGGTTAGAGAGCTTTAAGAAAACTTAGCTGCAGATTCATCAGTTAATCAATATTCCACCTCTTACTTATGGTCCCAAGCTGTTGGTAGCGTCCATAACAATGAGACTGCAAATACAAGTGGCCTTAATGAGTTTTTCAGGAGGGTGGCTGCTCTCACCCATGGGATATTGAGCTTGATCATCCAGGAGGGACTTAGAGTATAGCTCATGTACCTCCACATCAAAAGGAACCAATAGAGGTGGTTTATGCCACCCTTAGAAGGAGTTTTGGACATGCCCCACCAGTTGAGGGTCCCAGGGATCCAGAACTCACCGGAGGCATTGTATCTCTGGCTGGCAGGGGGATATCTCAGTGTCCCTGTGCAAAACCTAGAGAATGTAACTGGGGGTTGGAAGGACTGGAGATCTCTACTTAGACTGTTTCCTATGCAGCCAGCACCCTGGTAAGGTCTCTAGAAGATGGGTGGATGGATATGTCTTTGTATTTTCATGTCAAGTGGCCTAAGTCAGTCACTTATATAACCTTTATTTAACCAGATATAACCCATTGGCAGTATGATCTCTTTCATAAGGGGGACCTGGCCAAGAGGTCTGTAACACGTCAACAAAAAACAATAACCAGATAAAAAGTCGAGTCCAGTAATTTTGTTGTCCCCAAAAGGAAACTTTGTTTACAGACAGGCCCTTTAGACATTGTGACATCAACAATAAGAATAAATAAATAAATAATTCACATACATTAAACATGAAACATGATGGACCGATTTAAATCACCAATAACAACCACTAAAGAAATAAGAACCACTAGAGACAAAATAAAAATGATCCTCAATACATAAAAAAACCCATATGCTCATTCAGTAAAATCATAAGAATAAATAAAATCACCTAAATGCTATGGCACGGGGAATAAAGGAGTTTTCTAGTCTGTTAGTTTTAACTTTTGCAGTTCTGTACCTCCGGCCTGAGGGACGCAATTCAAAGTCTTTATGTAGAGGATGGTTCTGATTTCCCAGGATACATCTGGCTTTCCTCACCACCTGCTGCTCATATACAGCTGGTAGTGAGGACTATGCAGGCCTATTACTTTGCTGGCCACCTTCACCACCCTGCTTTACTTGTTTGGATCCTTGGTTGCAATACTTCCAAACCAGGAAATAACTGATTCAATAAAATTTTTTTAAAAAAGAGTCATCATTTTTCTGTCCACATTAAAAACCTGTTGCTTCCTCAGGAAGTGCATGCGTTGATGACTCTTCAGAAATAAATTTCTGTTTGATGGGATGTTATAGTAAAAAGCATAAAAAACTTTTAGCCTGTGTTGTGACTACTGCATTTTGCATTGGTAGCTATTTTACATTCTGGTGTTGGACTGCATTTGAAAATGGATTTCTTAAGCAGTCTGCCAGTTAGTGAGGTTTACTTGATAATGTGTTCATTAACTGCAAGTAAGACTGACTCCTGGTTGTACTTAAAGACACACACAGATGTGTGGTTTTGACCTGGCATAGCAAATCTTTTTTATTTTTTTAAAGGGTTCATGAGATTTATGAAAAACATTTTGTAGATTCAAATTTCTCAAATTACTTACTTCATTATTAATTCTATTAGTTTTAGTATTGAAGAATCAGGATTTGTTTTTATTGTTGCTTCTTTTTTGTTTGATTTTCCAGCAACATGGCTGCTTTTTACCTAGTATTTTATTCTTATTGCACTTATTGCATACATACTTGTAAGGTCCCTGTACTGCAAGGGGAATTGCCAAGCTAGTTGTGACATTTAGACACGAGGGAGGATATATTGGCCTGTCTACACTTGAAATACTGTAATATATAAATTCAGGTTAAAATAAGACTAAGAGTTTTCAGGTAAGGTGTTAAGTTGTGATTGCAAAGGTACAGGCTTACTATGTCAGTGCCTGTCCCCATGGAGAAACACAAACATTGATGGCTAGTTGCATGTGTGAGCACAGGCCACTGAACTCCATTATTTTCTCCTGCTGTGGATCCCATGTGTCTGATGTGTTGTTGCATGCCACTTTCTTGACATGTGAATTACCTTGCTCTGCAATGCTGTCTGATGGTCAGCTAAACAACAACATGCACACATACATACTCATACAAACACTTGCAAAAACCCCAACAGCAAATGTTTGAAGAGAAATATCCTCACAAAGGGAGCTGTTAGAAACAATGAAAAGTCACTAATTAATAGTCTACATTTATTGTTCAATAGTCTATTTATGTGAGTGCTCTTTAGTGGGGACATAAAATGATTTGCATAATTGGGACAAAAGCAAGTCTTCATAAAATGTATCAGAATTATTTGCTTTAAGATAAGCACATGGTTTGGTTTTAATAAGAGTCCCAGTTATATACTTTGAATGAATAAAACATGAAAGTTGCGGAAACCATTCTGTTTTTCACAAATATAAATAAAATCTGGATTATCATACACCTTTGATACGTTGAATACACTGATCTGGATAATTGTTAACATTCACAGAAACCCATTAAATAGTGTGTTATAATATTGTAAAACAAAATTTAATTGGAAGGGTGATAAGAGGGAAGAAAAGGATTATCAATTTAGTGAAGAAGACAGTGACCACATGAAAATAAAAAGGCAGATTGCAGTCCAGACATGTAGGAGAAAAAAAATAAAAAACCGACATTGCTTAATCTCCCACTTTCTCCTCATAGCAGTGAGAGTAGGGTATGTATATATATATATATATATATATAGTAGGTGATTAGCAGGTCTTTTGAGTTGGTCTGTTGAGTTGGAGCAAAAGGCCACAGTCCAGGACTTGAACCTGGGGTAGCTGCATAGAGGAGCTTTCAGTCTTTGTACATGGGGAAAAGCTTTGTTTAGCTACTTGGTGTCCTAACAAAGTCGTTTTACATGTGTTTCTTGTCACATCCCAAAGATGCTCTGTTAGATTAAGATCTGGTGACTGTGGAGGCCTTTGGAGTACAGTGAACTCATTGTCATGTTCAAGAAACCAGTTTGAGACTGCATTCTTACTGGCACTAGCTATGTGGAACACTTTTGATCCAACTGAATCATGTTAAATCTGTCTATCATGTAAATACAATATAATTGATTGGATCACTTTATCTAGCGTCCGTGGAGACATGTCAGTTGGAATCTTTGATCAGATTGATTCTAAATCGGATAGATGAAATATTTGCAGCGCGCCCAGAGCGTCAAGCCATTGACTGAAACAGCCGCAATTAGCCACGGAGGATCTGGTCCAGCCACAGTGGAGCCCATACGCACCCGGTGGTAATTGGCCTTTAGAAAAAGGGAGTGTAGTGGTACAGACCAGTTACACAGAGAGAGCTGGGAAGTCAGATTTAAATTCCGTGTCAGGAAAAAATGGAGAGAGTAGCAAATTTAAAGCCTTATAATGTTCAGACTTTGGTCTTTATTTACTTGATTCAGTTGTTCAGTTGTTTGTTTTAAGTTTTGATTAAAACATTAAACATAACTATATTTTCTAATAAAAAAAAACTCACAAAAATAAGGCTCTTTGGGAACTGAAAGAGCCAACTCTTCTAAGGAAGCAGAGTCAAAAGAGCTGAATCTTTGAAAAGAGACAAACTTCCCATCACTACTAGGGATGTGCACGACTAGTCAACTAATCGATTAGTCAAAATCAGACAATGCGCATGATTTGTCACACATGCAGAGCGGTGGGGAAGGGAGGGGGATGACAGAGCAGACTTAGCTGCGAGAAGCTGTTTAGCCGTGAATGTACAAGCTTAAGCAATAAACACCACTCAGCTCTTCTAGTTCCAGCAGAGTCCTGTGTCTGCTTCACCACTGCTGGGTAACGTGAAAGAAGCTAACCCTGAAGCTAGCAGCAGCTTCAGCAAACCACTAGCTTCAGCCTCCTGACCTCGGTTTGGGGTAATGACTTTAAAAGATATGGATGGACCTTCCGTCGCGTGACCCGTCGGTTTCTGAAGAGCTGCATTGAGGCTTGTTGGGAGGATCCCACCGTCACCATCTTGCCAGTGTCATGGGTCTCGTCATTCCCGGAAAATACAAAAATGGGCGACGAGGTGATGCTGAGAGGGGGGCTGTGAGCGTGGGGATGGATGATTGACATCCATCAAACTCTGAGCTGCCTGTAGCTACGAGATAACAAAGCTAACCTGGGCTGGTATTGGCCAGTAAACTTCACAAGGCAGAGTTTTTTCGATGATTCAACATAGTATATATAGCCTATATGAATATATATATATATAGGCACCCATGCTCTAGTATATTAATATCAAATTGAAAGATATTTGTGATAGAGTATTTGTTGTCATTATTCAGTTTAAGCTAACACGTCTGTCTGCCTAGTTATGATAATGTCACTACTAATTGCCGAATCGATTTTGAAAGGCCTGACTAGTCAACTTCAGAAATCATCTAAAATGTCCATCCCTAATCACTACATTGTACCAGGCTATGTCTGCTATGGCCTTGCTGGACTGTGACCTGTTTTCCCACTAATCTCATAACTGTTCAAATGCAAGACATTTACATTTTTACGACCAATAATGCATTTAAAAAAAACACACACAATATTCTAATCGAAAAAAAAATGACATACTTCACCAAACAATAGTCAAACACTCAAGCACAGTCTCTTTCATTTTTCTATGCTCCACCTGCAACATGTGCAGCACACTCTGACTGCAGAGTGCACAGCATAGCAAGCATGCTTCCCATGGGTCAGACAGGAAGGTTAAACAGGCAAAGAGGAAGAGGAGAGGAGGGAGGTCACTGCAGCTTATCTTCTTTCCTGTCTATCTGTCTGCTGCCCCTCAGGCTTAACAAGAGATCGCAAACACAGGTGCTCAAAACCAGACACCTACACATACTGATGCACTTCATGCTGATGAGCCATGAGGGTTCTCAAATTGGTAAGACTTATTTCATAGGTCTTGTCATTTCACTAAGGGAAAAAACTCTTCCATGAATTCAGCAACCACTTTTTATTTTGTTTGCGTCTGTTTGGAACATGTCCTTTTTAGATGCTCGCTGTACAATGCCACTAGGTTTTGCAAGATATATAAATGAGAAGACGATGGGTTTATATAAGCATCATGCTTATAATTGGTTAATGTACCTCAGATTTATGACTTTAACCAAGCCTCAATACAGAGCAATGAATTAACTGCAGTTGAGAGTCCATGCTGCTCACATTCATCTCTTTTCCACATACCATCTTAGCAGCATACTTAAATTTACTGCCAGCCATTTTATGTCTTAAAATAAACCTGGCTCCACGACTTGGCATAACTTTTGCTCCTTTTAACAAGCAGTCAGACATACTGTATTTCACAGACATCAGGCTGCATCATCTGATGTTCCCCAGGCCTGAATCTTAAAAAGCAATCGATATACTAAAATAAAAACATAAAAGAACATAATTAACACATAACCATTATGGACAATATAACATTATAATACACAACAGTAAAAGCTTATCAATACAAAGAGTATAATACAAATAAATAATGCAAACATGTAATTTATAAGTCTCAGTCATCCACTTTTGTAAGCATTCTCAATGGTTTTCAGTTTTTGACTCTGGTGGCCCATACATGTGTGAAAATGATGTTTTATGCTCCCTGAACCACTCTTTCACAGTTTGAACCCAATGAAAACTGGTATTGTCATCTTGGAATGTGGCCATGCCAAGAAACAAATGGATGGAATAACTTGGTCATTCAGGTAGTCAGTTGGCCTCATTCTTTGGGATCATGATGTTGCTGAACCTAGACCTGAACCGAGACCTGACCAACCACAGTAACCCCAGATAGCACTGCCCCCACAGGCTTGTACAGTAGACACTAGGCATGATGGCTGCATAACTTCATCTGCTTCCCTTCTTATTCTGATGCCCCCATCACTCTGGAACAGGGTGAATCTGGACTTATCAGACCTTCTTCCATAGCTCGAGAGTCCAATATTTATGCTCCCTAGCAAATTGAAGCCTTTTTCTCCAGTTAGCCTCACTGATTAGTGTTTTGTTTTTAATGGTTACACAGCTGTTTTTAAGTGATCGCCGATCACCATCATTCAGGATTTTTGCAGAGCACATTTGTTCATGGAATACGATGGCTCCCGACCATCCTTCCAGGATTCAGTAAAGCGTGGGACAGTTCTTAACCAAATTTTAGTAGTTTCTGCATCTCCTTAGATGTTTTCTCTGCTGGATGCCAATGATTTGACCCTTCTTAAACAGACTAACATCTTTTCCACGACCACGGAATATGTATTTTTTTCATATGGTTGTTTAAGAAATGAGAAGTTGGGGTTAAATAACTTGTTGCCAGCTGAAAGATAATCGCCCATACAGTAATTATCCAATAAGAGGCTCATACGTATTTGCTGAGTTAAATCCAGGTGGTGACTTCTGTTTTGGCCTGGCAGTGTATATGCTTTCAGACTACTGAGCTAAAATTCAATTTTTTTGTTCTTAGAAATTCTACATAGTTTTCTGACCTTAAAATGTAATGCTTCTGGCTCATTTTGTTGATATACTGAAATTCTTTATACACATTCCTGGAGCCATCATTGCTCTCCATCATCTCGGGAAACCGCACTTCACATCTTTGTGTTCCAGCCTGGAACATTATGAGACGGCTGCATGGATAGCAACTAACTGGCCATTTTGGATGTGCATGGCTGATTCAACAAAGATATACAAGAGGACATTATCAGAGAAAGCGAGAAAAAGAAAGAGAGAAAGTGTCATAGGAAGAGTCAACATCAGACTGATGACTTCCTGGAGAGCTCAGAGAAGAGATAGATTGCAAGACAGATGCTGAATTAGCCTTTATTAGGGGCCGCCAAAGTGCAAAAATCAGCAAAAGTTTAGTAGTGTGGCTTTAAGATGCAATCATTGATAATCATTTCCTCATAGACTTGCATACATTGAAAAAAGAGGGTATTTCTCCAAACTGAACGGTAAAGAAAATTCAGTTAATCACTGGAATGTTTGAACGTAGTCATTAATCAACAGTTGCTTGCACACATTTGAAAGTTGTTGAAACTGTTAAAAGCAGCCTTTAGTATTAAGCTCTGCCACTATACTTGATAATATTTGGTCAAATTTGTATCTATTTATTTTATTTTCCACGAAGCCTTCCAGTTCCAGAAATGTCATTAAATGGAATTGTGAGTTGCTGGAGATTCCCAACTGTAGTGATCACTGCCCCTGCTTTTAATGCGTCTCCTCTTTCCTCTTTTTCCTCCTCTCCACTTTCATCTCTGCTCCATTTTTTTTTATATCTTTGTCTTACTCACTATCTGCCTCTCTCTCTGGTCCTCTCTTACTTGCAGCATCAGCAGGATTTGCCACAATAGGTCAGGTGTTAATGTGAATTTCCTGACTTGCATAATCCTCTCCTTACATAATCCTACAGCAGTACAGATGCTGACAGACAAACTGACCATCCTACTCTGCTGAATTGCTTCCTCTGTTTGCTGTTTATAGCAGCTGTTAAAAGGAGCTTGGACACCTATAAAAGTAAATAGGATGTATTAAGGGCCAGGAAGAAAGTATGTGCAATGCTCATCAGCTTCTCCAATTTTGCATTATTTTGCTGAAGATCTCTAAGTTTCAGTGAAGAGAAGTCACCTCTGACACAACCCATATAGACTGACCCACAAACAGTTCTGGAGACGTTTGTGTCTTGGCATGTGTGATTCAATCTGCAGATAAGTAAACCTATCCTCTTGGGGAAAATGACCAAATATCTAGAAACAATTATTACCTTTAAAACAGGATGTGATTGATGACTCTTCAATGGTGAATCTTGGCAGATTTATATCAAGATCAAAAAGTTTAAACTCTAAATGAAGCCCCATGAATGCTCAGGACGAGGGATTTAATTGAATTGGAATGTAGATATGATCTATTGGTTTCCTCAGCAAAGCAAATGTTGTGAATTGGAATTGGAATTATGATAATTTACACTCAATTGAACTGGATTATAATGAGTTGGATTATAATTGGATTATAATGAACTAAATGGAATTAGACTGTATCTTGTTTACTTTATCTGGAAAGTTTCTTAAACTAACTTTAGTGATAAATTGAATCAGAATCAGAAATATTCTAATAATCCCAGAGGTAAACTGTTGCATTTGCAGTGCTCCGTAAAACAGTCAAATACAGTGACACACAGTAAGAGAAATATAAACAGAATAAGAGTGCAAGTGAGAAGAAGAGTAGGGGGCTGAGTTAAATAAGAATATGAATAATACATGGCCGCATGGGGGCCTCGCAGCAAGAAAGTCGCTGTTTCGAGCCTAGGCTGGGGCCCTCCCCAGCCGAGGCTCGAAACAGCTACATATAGCTACATATAGCGTTCAAACGGGGTCCTTTCTGTGTGGAGTTTGCATGTTCTCTTTGTGTATGCATAGGTTCTCTCTGGGTACTCTGGCTTCCTCCCACAGTCCAAAGACATGCATATTAGGTTATGTAGTCTCTCTACTTTCTCCCTAGGAATGGTTGTTTTTCCCTGTGTTAGCCCTGTGATAGACTGGCGACCTGTCCAGGTTGTATCCTGCCTCTTGCCTGTTAATTGCTAATCTACAGTGCAATTATGGAGTTTGATGGCCACAGGAAGGAATGATTTCCTGGGGCGTTCTGTACTGCTCTGAGGTGGAATCAGTCTGTTGCTGAATGTGCTCCTACGGTTGTCCAGAATGTTGCGGATGTAGCAAGAGGAATATATCATTCCTCTTTTTTTGCCTTAATTGATGTAACCATGCACCCTCTTGAGGCTTTGAAAAATTGGCCAATCAGTTAAGATTGCCAACCTATATAAGCAGGTGGTTGCTGGAGGCTCAGTCTGCTGTCAACCATGAGTCTTCACCTACTTCCTGGTTGCCTGTCACCTTAGACTGTTGCTGGTATGGCCTCCTGCTGCTCTTGTAGCTCGGTTTTTCTTTGAGTCTGTGGTGCAGAGGTTAGTGATGGTGAGATGAAGCCTTGTGAATGTGTCAAGTCTTTCTGGCCATTTGCTTTGCCAAATGTTTCATTACTCGAGGCCCCATTTAATAGCTCATTCGGAAGTACTGCCATCTGCTGGTTATCGGATGTACAGCAATCCTTATATTACATGTGTCTACTACACGCCAGTAGATTTGTAAACATAATGGTATTATGTCAGAATCTAAATGTAACAGATTAATTTGTTCTGTTTTGAAAGTGGTATATCAAAGTATCAATGATCCTAGTATATAAATCAATTATCATATTATAAATCAACTATGTCAAAAAAGTTATATTTGTAGCCTCTTGATTAATTTTTGGCAGATATAATGTCAAAATGCTCCCAATCTGCTGATGTCCTTCGCTTTATTTGGTGGCTCCCCTTTTGAGGCAATGCTGTCAGTCAATCTCCTGCGCGTATTGATCCTGAACGCCACTTCAGATCACTCAGAACACTTCCTGTATTTCCAGCGGCATTTTCAGCGACTCTATCATAACGAGGCAGTCGGTTAATTTCAGAGAAACGGGGCCTCGTTTGTCTTTGGTCACGTGATATTCAGAAAAACAATACGGACCTCGATGCAGGCTTCATTTGGACACGCCCCTTTTGCTTGATGCTAGGCTTCGGGGCTTCTGAGTCAGACTTAACATCACTAGCAGTGGTTTTAATATGGCTGTTCCTTTCTATAGCTCATTGTGGAGCGGGTCCCTGGGAGACCTTTAGATGTCCCTGCTGGTAGGTACTCCTATCTTTGCAGTAATCATGCAGAGTTGCCAGTAGGAATGACTGCTTGTGCTCCTAGGAAAGGGGTAGCTGAATAAGCTTGCATTGTTTTGCCCCTCCTGGAGCCTACAACCACTACCTTATTGGTATGTATGGCCTGCCTTTCGTAGCATGTCCTTCCTCTGTCTTGCCATTCAGCTTGACTAGCTCTTGTCTGCTTCGTAGGTTCTTCAGGCCTCCCCTCACAACCTCTTAGAGCAGCTAATGGTTGCTGCTGGGACCTGCACTGGCCAAACTGCCCTGCTCTAAAAGCCAAAATTGGATATTTGCTGCTGCTTTTACTTGCCTCAGTTGTTTTAATGTTTCCATTCCTGTTTAAGCCCAGCCTTATTGGCTGACTGGGTCACAAGCGTGAGCTTATTGGGTGGAACAAAACGTTTTTTAGCATGTGTGTGAGCTATTAGCTTTTGTTTAACTTGTTTGTTTTATTAAACATTGTTGTTTTATTGTATTTTAAAGAACCACTTTACATTTCTTTTATAATAATTTGTTATTTTATCTTAAAGGAGCAATTCTAGCTTTTTTTTTCAAGAATTCTGCCCCCTCTTGCGACAAGTGGAAGTGACGTCAATGTTGTGCAAGGGCCGCTTCGACTGCGTTGGTCTTTGTTTACCTGCAGTGCACTCAGTCCGAGCCCGGAGTTAGATGCACAAACCATAAAATCAATTCGATTATTTTACAGATAATTGTATTATATTTTCAATGTCAAGACGACGTCTTCATCGTCAAGGCAACACAGTGGTTTGTGTTGAGAATATTGGTTTATTTTTACCGCATCTAGAAATTTGTAAATATGGTCTGATGAATCAGCAATCACCCAAAATCGGTACTCAGCCTATGACCTAATCACAGCCATATAAGAGTACAACAGCTTGCGCTAATAAATAAATAAAGCATGGCATAGCCACGAGCCTTTGTTAGCTTGTATGCTAACGGTAGGGTTAGTGTTACATGCTAAAAACTTAGATAGTGATATTATGTATCCTGATTTCCATCATACATATCACATACACCTTTTTTAGTAAGAAGAAAGCAAGCTGAAGGTCCCGTTTTATTCCCAGAGCAGATCGGAGCTCCCTCCATTTATGGAAAGCTGCTCCAATGTTGACTCTCGTTTTACTCCTGTGGCAGTCAGACTCCAGTTTGGCCCTTTTTGTCACACTAGACACATTTTTCTTTTCTTTGTCTTACGTGGAGTATGTGTTGGTGTTTGAGAGGCACTTGAGGCCGCTGGTCTCTTGTTATCCATTTGTAGTTGTCAGTGTTGTCTAATGGCGGCGGAGTAAACAATACAATACTGGCAGCGGCCAGGTTAATGAGCACGCGCAGCGTGTCAACCGACGATACCCAGGATACAAACCCGAATCCCTCTCATTGAGCATGCACAAACCGTACTATAGGGGCAACTGTAGTGAATAGAGATCTGCTCATTCTACACATCAGGCAATTGTAAAAGGATGTTGGGGAAAGAAAATAATAGTATTTAGCATTTAAACTTGCGCAAAGCACCTTTAAGTAAGGCAATGAAGTATTTGTACTTCGTTACTTGACACCACTGTTAAATAGGTGGACATTATGCATGAAAGAGTTAAGATGTAGCTTACAAGCTTTGCATAGTACGAATAATGCACATTTTATTACTCATTTTGTTACTACTTGTGCAAGAAGTATAACAATCATTTTAATACTGTAGCAGACCTGAAGCAATTTCCAACTACATACCAAACTATTTTGGGGTCTGGTTTTTATCATTACATTGAGTAAACACTTTACAGCCCCATTTTGTAAAGAAAGTTAGTCAGTATTGTCCTGCTGCACAGAACTTAGATGTACTTCTTTCCATCATTGTACTCATTTTCCAATAAATGGCTTACTATGAAATACATACATTTTTTTTTCTGGTATTTCCTCACAGGGTCTTGCTCTGATCAATGGGACCCAGATGATTACCTCTTTAGGGGCAGAGGCAGTGGAGCGAGCCCAGGCGATTGCCCGCCAGGCAGATATCATTGCTGCCCTCACCCTGGAGGTGCTGAAGGGAACCACCAACGCCTTTGACAGTGGTTAGCAGCTGTACACGCTGACAAAGAACTCATATGCACAGTTTACCTGCAGTTTTAGGATCCTGCTTCTTATGCCCCTTTCACACTAGCACCTACTCAGCCCAGCCCGGCACCACACCGCCCGGTTTGTTAGTGTTCCCATTACCATTTTCCCGGGACGAGTCGATACTCTTTTAGCAACTACTCCATCGAGGTTCTGAAGGGGCCGAGTGGGGCCAAAAATGGTGACGTGTGCAGATCGCAGGCCGCTATTGGCC
>JBBBVU010000020.1:17873409-17893195 GCA_037177055.1 Atherinosoma microstoma | reverse complement strand
CAATTGGTTCTATAAGGAAAAACTTCATCATCTCAATTAACATTTTCTTGTTGAGCTAATTACAATATTTACATGTAGATGATTACTATACAATTTGTAGGTTAAGCCAATGTTAAAATTTTTTCAGTGTGGGTGATTTTCACCCATGTTAGATTGGTTTTGAATGGCTACTCACCCGACATTAGTGTATAATTCCCTTTGACAAAATCTGGGAACATACACACCTTATACACATGTTCACAGTCTTCAGTGGGGCTTCAGGATTTTATAAGAGTACATTGACTAAATTGGGTGGGGAGTAGGATGGAAGTGTGGACATGTCAGGTGCTTTAATGGGGTTTTAAACCCTAAAGGTCAAAAACTGCATCACAATTATTTTCCTCCTGCCCAGGGAACAAGTACCACCAACAACTTTGTGTTTCCTTCTTACGGTTATTCAACAATTCCCTCTTTCCTGCTATTGAACTTTTGTCTCCCTTTTGATCTATAGTTGTTGCTTCGCTGGACTTTTTGAGATTCTTTCAACCTGTGTTTTGTTTTTTGTTTTTTTCTGGTGGAACTTAAAAGCCTCTGTGTGTAGCTGACTGTTCTGTATTCACCCCACATTTTTCTATGTGATGAGTGCCTCTGAATATAATACAGTCACGTACTGAACAATGCCGTGTGTGTTTATTTGTATTGGTAGAGTTGGAGACTCAGTATGCATATGTTTGCCTTCAAGTGCATGTGTTTACTGTACAATAAGTGATGTATTATATGGAGTGAAAGAGATACATGACCAAACACTTCTGTTATGACAGCCGGCAATGAAAAAAAACACTTCTGTGAGCAGACGTTGTCTCCATTTTTCATCCATTCTTCTGTCAAGCAGCACAATATTTGCACTGGATAGACATTCCAAGAGTCCAATGACATGGTTACATGAGCAATCATTACAGTAGGAGTTTAAGAGTCTGATAGACTTCAAAGTATAAATGAATACAAAAGAGAAAAAAAGGGACTAATATTATCAAATCATATTTATACAATTATGTGCACAGATTTTAAGGACACTTATAAATCATGGTGCACAGTGATCAACTTCATAATCATCTCTGTAATACTGAAAAGTAAAACTTTCTGAAAAAGAGCTAACAATGTTGTGATACTTCTAATTCTTGTAATCATAGAGTACATTAGCATTCATTGTGGGTGTTGTGACAATGGTGATGTCATTCATCTTGGAACACTGTTTGAAAACTGGAGTTCACTGGGTAATTTAAAATATTTTTTTTAAATAGCTTAACATGACTATTATACAGAATTATGGTATGTGATGGAATAAATGCAAGAGCTGTCATTGGCTTTACTTCCACACTCTGTTGAATTAAAGCGACCATATGTGCAGTGGTGAATATATTATGAAATGACAAAATGAAGCAGCCTCTGAGTATCTACAGTACAGTCTGGAGAACAGACTGTGTTTTTTACTTACTGCAGTGATTTCCAAATCAAAAGCATTACAATTAAAATCACGATATCTGGTAATATATACAGATTATTTCAAGATATTATTCAACACCACTCATGCTACAAAGAGAAATTTGACAGATGGTATGTTGGATTTATGCAATCAGTTATGTTAATGAAATGAAATGTACTTTATCAATCCCTCTTAGAGGGAAATTATTGTTGTAGAAGTTATTGTTGTTATTGTTCATTTCATCAATTAATCAATTTCAGTGGTTGGGGTGAAAAGGACACAGTAGATCCTCTATCACAAAAGTGGGATTTCACAACTGACCACTGGTGTCAGTATACAGTCAGGCATCACCTCTGATCTCCAGAGGTGGACAATGAGATAGCAACAACCAAATTTGGCAAAGAGTTGACAGAATTTAATTGGATAATTAACTTGGATTGTGTATTATTTTTCTTTTCATTTTTTTCTTATTTTTTTAATTGAAATACTTTAACAGTTAGGACTTACTCTCTGAAGAATGCAGAGGTTTAGTTTTCTTAAAAAAAAACAAGATTTGTTTTCTAAATGTAAAGGATTGAGAATATAGTGATGGCTGCATATCAGGTTAAGTTTAAAATATTCCTCTGTTCTATATATAGCACCAATTTAGTACTTTTAACACAAACATGCCATGAGCTCTCCAAGGTCCTGAATCACATCAGGGGCAAAAAAAACAGACAAAAAGAAAAGAAAAGAAAATCCAGCAAACATATTTTTACCAATTTATCAGGTTGTACTATAAACACAGGCATCTTCATGCATATTGGACGAATCACATGCCACATGGCATCTGCAAACTTTCACTAATTCATTCTGCTCTTGATGGATGTTAGTTGTCCTTAGATTAGAGATTAGGTCATTTCAATCCACTGTTTTCATAAACGACTATATTGTTGGAACACCTAAAGGACCAGTCTCACCATAATTTATTATTTACGTATACGTATTTTTTTATATATATTTTTTTTCTGCCCTGAATTGGAATATACAGTGTAGAAAATTAATGAATGTTTCTGCGTAATATTTTGTTTTCCTTTGTAAAGCTAAAGTCAAGTAGCTGTGTAATGGTGTATGCTGCTTTCTAACATGCTGCTGTTAGGGTGCATGTATCATGGATAACTAATCAATTTCACCTGTTGTTCCTCAGTTTAGACAAAAAAAAAGTAGACAGACTAACATTGTCCTAAAAGTGCACTGGTTATATATGGCAAAAAAGATGTGGATTGTGGAAAACACAGTAAAGAGCATAGAATCAAGAATGAGAACATAATAGGGACATAAAGATGACAGGATGACCAGAGATCAAGGCACAAGGGAGTTAGGATAGTGGCCTGCTAGATGACCTGTCTGTTTAAAAAAAAGACAAAAAAAGAAAAGGAGGACAAAAATATGTCAGTTGTCAGGGAGCAAAGAACATGTCTAAGGCTATCAACCGCATCTGTGACCTTTGTTAGAATGGGAGTCAGATAAGTTGTGAATGAGGTTTAGTAACAATGCCATCTGTGTGGGATAAAAAATGTGTGTAAACATCACTGCTGCTTTGTCCCCAGCAGTAACTTTACTTAAAGATATAATATCACCACTGCCATCCATTAGAGTTAAGTGAATATATGATACAGCAACAATGAGCAAATCTCAGTCTGTACCATTAGCCCTCATTAGTGTCTTTGAGGCTGTAGCAACACCTGGTTATAAGAAGTGCCAAAGCTCCATTAACTTGATGTACATTTTGGCAAAGTGTAGAAGACTTAAGCCTTATTCCAACAGATCTGTGCCAAAAAAAGGCACTTTCCTTATACTGTTGATTCAGTAAGGTATAGTGCATTTTATTCCTTAAAATTCTTGTTTACACTTAGCAGTAATCGTTTATCATTGACTACATAATCAACCAATTTAGATTTTGAATATTTTTCTTTTTCATGTTTATCATTTCTCCCATTTATCTGCCAAAAAATGTCCAAGGCAATATTTGCATTAGAGTATTACTACTGTGAACACTGATGTAATTATCCAGAAGAAGAGAACCTCTCATCAACGTATGCTGTAAATTGCAGGGACCCTGTCAACATTTAAAACAGAAGCACTTATTGTAACTTTGTTGTGGAAATAAATGCTTTCCCTCAAATCACATATTCTGCAAAGTAATTGAAAAACAAGCTTTACCAACTTAACCTATAAATTGGGAAGAGAGGAAGGTTTGTTCTATCCCTACCAAAACTGAGACCAAAAACCTGTTTAGTGATTTATTTACGATTTTAACTTGAGTTCAGGATCACATCGGCCATTTCTATATGATGTATGTATATGAGCAACAAATGTGAAAAAGATACACGTTTCAGGTAATCAATATGAACTTTCTTTTTGAGATACTGGTGGCAAAAAAAAAATGCCTGTGGTTAATTAGCTTTTTAGCCCTGCACTCACTATATTACAATAGTTCTATACACCCAGGAAATTGAGTCTGTATCCATTAAAAACTGATGTGAAATTAGAAATAACCTTTTTAACCTGTGGGGGGGGAAATCTCTTGTTGAAAAGAGAACTACATGGAAAGAAAAGAGAGGGGAGAAAAAAAGAGTAGCTCCTTGAAAAAAGGAAAAAAAAAAACAACCAAAGCACTTGACAGAGTCAGCATACTTTACTGCGCTTGCAAACATACGGTTTTACTTTCTTGCCATCTTACCAACGAGCCTACACCCCTATACAAATACATTCATTCTTTCATTCAGACACACACACGCAATATTTTATGCACACTGGCATGCTCCCTTACGGGTGGTCTGGATGAATGGCTCAGCTGTGTAGCATTGACAGCAGGATTGATGTTGCCCGATTCCCAGGTGCCTCATTTGACCACAGTCAGAATAGACCTCCCCTCAATGCTTCACTGTCTCACTCTATTCATGTGTGTGTGCATATGTGTGGGTGAGTGTGAGGGAGAAAAAGAGAGAGGGAGAATGTTGAAGCTGTGCAGGTAAGTATGATCCAATGATAATACTCTAATGCAGTGGATCTCAAACTTTTTGAGCCCCGACCCCCAAGATAATACATTTGGTTTTCACGATTCCCCCTCCAGCAACATTGATTTGTATGATATCTGATGGGTCATCCAGCAGGATCCTCTAAATATAAGGCTTGAAAACTGTCAGTCTCCCTAAATAATGAGGATTAATGTAGATTTATGCATTAATGTATTAAAAATTGAGGTCTTAATTTTAGATTTATCTCTGCATTAATGGTTTAATTTTGATAGCTGATAAAAATCACAATTTCTGGGGATAAATGTAGGTTATATATTTTTCACATTTATCTGGGGACCCCTTGAAATGCTCTTGCGACCCCCAGTTTGAGAATCACTGCTTTAATGCGCAATGTGGAACAATAGAGATATCAGCACACTGCATATTAACAATACATACAAATAGACATCAGTGAAGCAAGTAAAGAAAAAAAAAACTTCACCTGTGCTTCAAATACAAACAATAATAATATTTTTGCTGAACATAGCATAAATGACAGCTGAATGGGGAGAAAAAGTGTTGAATACTTTACACACTGTTTGACTGATATTTGAAAAATGTCACTTGTATTAACAAGTGACATTTTCCAGTGTGACTATGATTCAAAGTGTTTTGAGAGCTTATGTTGTCTTTTCTCTATCTTAATTTCTGCTTTGTTTGAATAATGTTCTTTTCTTTTGGATCTTTTGCCTTTCCTTGTTCTTGTATTTTCTATTTTGATTCCTGTTCTTGCTTCACTGTTGTGTTCAGTTTCTGATTCCTCTTCCTTCTGATCATTTGTGATTATTATTGTATACAGTACCGTTCAAATGGTTTCTGGTAGTGTGTGTATGACCTCATATTCTCTCTTCTTGCCAGATCATTGTATTTTTTTATATTCCTGTCAGTTATGTATTTTTTTTAAAGATTCCTGTTTCACAGACTTTGTTTTTCCCTTATGAAGTTTGTGAGTTTATATACCTGTAAGTCTTTTTTACCCTCTTCCAGATGCCTACATTTGGGTCCTGTTTGGGTCATCATAACAGAATAGCATGTATGACCTTTAATACCTCACTTAACTTTATTAGTTTGTCCTACGAGAAGGCGATTTGGTTTTCAGCAGACATGCACAATCATCAGTCGCAACTCCAAAACACAAGACATGAAGAACAATAAAACAAAAACATATATAAATTATGAACAGCTAACTAAAATAGATGTACCATGTGCTCAGTCCCATCATTTAAAAACAAGGTACATAAGAAAATAATTAAGCAATCAATAGACGTGCAAAATATCTGTAGCATACTACAGTCACCTCTTCATCTCTGTGGTGTTTGGACCCCGAATGGAGAGAGGCACAAAGGAAAACGTGTATCTATTTTTTGTAGATATAGGAACAGACAAGTAGAGACCAGAAGGAAGTAGTTTGTATAATAAAACATCTTCCAGAAATGGATAACAGTCAGACTTGAATTTAAACCCTAAATGGCCAAAAAAATTGACCCTTAATGATAGCAACCCACACCAAGGCCCATTCTTCACTCTGCAGGGGCCTGACTTGAAGTTTCCATTAGTGATTCAGCCGTGGGGCCCATCCATCTGCTCCATTAGCACTCACTTTAATTTGATCCGCCCATTGAACATTAAAGTAACATTGTCCTCCAGGATTTTTTTGGCCTTAATCTGATCATTCAACATGTTGATCTTATTCAGTACTGGTTGTATTTCAGCTTACTTAACCATGGCCATGTCTTTGAGCACTTGCAATGGGACACCACAGGTTCATTGTGTCTAGAATAAGGTTGCACCGGAAGATTATCAGGTCATTGCTTCATATTAGTAGCTTCATATTTAAGTAGAATGTGAGAGAAAATGCCTAAAAGCATTATTGCAACTATGACTTTTAAGCATCAGTTAAATTTATGTTGTTACCCATTTTGCCTGAAGTAATCAAACTGTCAAATAATTAAGTGCACTTTTATATAAGTTGTTATTTATCTTAGGCCTTGCTATCCCTCATAACATGAATGTAGATTATTGAAAAGTAATTTAATGTGTTAGGATTTCAAGGTTATGAGACACGAGGTTGAAAAATGTGCAATCATATGTTTGTACATTTGTATACATATCTAATGTGTAATGGGGTTTTATTGTTTAGCATTTGGTATGTTAGAACATCTTAAGGTCATTAAGGCCATAACAAAATTTATCAGCATATATCTGAAAATGTAAATAAGCGTGTGAATCATACTCTGTTTACTGAAATATAAAAGCAATCTATGATCTTTTGTTAGCTATAACCATGATCAACTTGCAGAGCATATTGCTCAATACATTATGAGTAAAATTAAGTTAATGCTTAAAATTCATTTATTAGCACATTCTATCCATTGATCCTTTAGACTGCCTTTGTTAGGCAGACTTGCACTTTTTGGTCATTCCCAGGATTTTTTTCTATTACTATCACATTTGGATATTCACAACTGGAAATGAAAACAAAGACAAATATCTCAAAACATATTTCAACATCCTCTCTGAAGTGATAATGCAATACAGACTGCATTTCATGTACAACAAACACTCAGCAGGTCGTATTCAGCAGGATTTAGTCCAGTGTCCCTGTGATAATGCATTATTACAATACTGACTGCACTGCTGTTGCTAAGAAGATTAAATAAATGATAAAAAACAACAACAACAACAATAAGACACAAGTTACGCTAATGGCTTGTTACATTTTTAAAACTCCATCTGTTGTCTGTCATTAATAAGCTGGTGTGCAGATATCAGTATGCATCTAGTTTAACAAACAAACATTTCAATTGTTTTACAAATGCATATAAATGTTTCTCAGTCGACATTCTTGTACACTCATTAGGAGCAAGTCTGCGCATAGCTTTGGAGTGTATTTACAGGTATAACTTTTTTCTTCCTGTTTTGACCACGTCTCTTTTTTGTATTCATGTGAACACTGCTTTCATATTATAAATGATACAGCTCAATATCTTTGTAAAATGTGCAGTAGACCGGCAGCTCCACTACAGAACAAAATGTGTCACTGTCACATTTTGCATCGCCTAGGCATGAAACCTGACATTTACTGCATGACTGTTTCTGGAAATAGCAAAAACTGTCTGCAATAGGATGCTGGAGAGGACAGTGAGGACATAAATCTGATATCTGACTTTCATTAAGAAGACTTGGGCTAGAGCCTCAGGTAGGAAAGTTATATTTAGAATTTTAAGCCTGGGACCATTACGATTTGACTTTCATGTTATTTTGGCTTTGGGCATTGTGTTTGCATCTACTCTGGGTAGTTGTTGTGATGTAATCAGGCAATAACGAGGCAAAACCTGATGTTAACAAGGCATCCTCCAGTGAGATAATCCTCCTCTGTTTTGACAAAGGCCTCAATAATCATAGAGGGCGGAAAATGGTTAGAATTGCAGTAATTGGAGCAACAAGAACAAATATGTGATTGCCAGTTGCGTAGGATTGCTACAAGTGGAGACAGGAGTTTATTTGTTGAACAAAAGGTCATAAATAAAATATTCCAAAACTCATTTTCCAAATGCATGACATTGTAACCCCCTCCATGTAGAAACCAAAGATCAATACATAAGATTCCATCAATTACAAATACATAATACATTTATTTTTCTAATTTACCACAGTGACTGCTTTACCTTTAGTCTTTTTACTTCTTTTATTCGTTCTTCCCATTCCTTCTGCCTATATTCCTATATTTTGATTTATTTTGGTCCTCTGCTACATCCTCACCTCTCTGTCCTTTTCTACATGAGTTTCATGGGTAAATATCATCTGTGTGGCCCCCCTGCTCTCTCTTAGGACTATAATACATCTCATCTCATGAACAGAACTAGCACAAAGAAAAGACCACCTGCTGAGTCTCCTTGTAACCAACATCTAAAGAAACAAACCTTCTTTCCAATGCACTCAATTGTTACTGTTACCAACCAATCAGATTGAGCACTCTGAAAAGTGACCACATGACACATTTTCAGATTTATATATATATAGTATCATTTTCTTTTTTTTCAGGGATGTCTCTTTTTGAATTCAAAGAGGGGGTCATTTCTGAAAGACAATAATCCAAGTTTCTTGAAGACAATAACCTGCTTACAAAAAGCAATTTCAATATAAATGGTAAAAAAAACCTATGTTGGTCCACAGAAAATGTAAGCAGGTTAAATATAAAGATTATCCAGTACCAAAGCTTTGTTTCAGCAGTCCTGTACTGCAATACAGAATCCAATGTATTACTAGTGACATTTGCACATGCTCATGTTCGCAATATAATGATTTAGTTGCGATTGACTTGGTAAAAAAAAAAAAGCCATATTAAAATGCTGGTTATGTCGGTGTATGGCCTAAAGCCCCTGACCTTCAGCTGAGACAAGCTTTTCACTTTTCTTCTTCTATCATTACTTACTTTTCTACTTGGATCTCATTCTCTGGTTACACTTAGGCATTAAAATACAAGCTCAGAGTCAGTATTAATGTGCATGGTCAGGTTTAAAGGTTTAAAAAAACATTAATATATTGTGATAGACTGCAAAGTCTTGTACTCACTGGTTGGGATTTTTTTTAATGAGACTTGGCACAAAACAATTGCCTAGAAGTAGATAGTCTTCTTTTTAAAACATTTTTGTTGTACATGTGTTGACAATCATTTCAATTTTAGAAATTCTGGTAGGATTGGGTTTGCATCAGTCTGGAGATTTAGCACAATGGATGGATGGAATTATCTGGCAGACCAGCTTGTTTGTATTAAACTCAGTTTGGTAAGTGAGCCACAGAGTTTAGGTCTGCATGTTTCCTGCTCTGTTTTAGTGAGATGACCTCAAACTTTGTCTCTTACCTGAGTTTAAGAAACTGGAGAAAGAGTCAGGAGGGGAAGAATAACTATGGCAGATAGTCTTTTTTATTGATTTTTCCAAGGCTTTTAATTCTATAGAGCCAAATGTTCTCAGAGACTCATATCCAACGTAAGCACTGACTTTAATATTGTCTGCAGCACTGATCTTTTAACAACTGGAGCCTAGCCTGTACACCTGTCTCCTCCGCTGCATTTCCACTAGGAATCACTTCTATATCTCACTTTTTTTTTTTTGGGAGGGGGGAGGGACTTTATATACAACTACAATCATACTGTGTACACTCCATAAAGATATAATCCAAGTGTGCTGCACTAGTTGAGGTTTAGTCTCTGATGAGCTTCTGGGTTGATGTAATCTTTCCTCAATTTAGTATCTTAAAATCATGGCTGTTAACTTGACTTTGGCACGTCCCTCATGCTATGGCTGTGTACTTTAATATGATATCTGCATATAGAGTTCTCCCCTGCTTGTATCACTTAAAGTGCAGGAGAGGATTGTCTTGTGTGTGACCAACAGATTTCCATGCCCAGAGAACCTGCCATACTGCTATAAAAGTGGTTGGATCAGGGGGATTAAAATATCACTGGGTGTGATAGCAGCCGACATCAATCACGACCAATCAATTTGACTACTTTCTTCTTCCCTTTTAAATGCAGAGCACACCTTGATGGACTGACAGCTTTGTAATCCGGAGGAGAGTCCAGCGCAAATTCAGCACTGAGGAAGCTGGCTCCATACAGAAAATTACAGGTCTGTCATCCTCACTCATGTCCCAAATCTAGATAAACAAAACAAGGCAAGCCAAAACCTCAAATCCCATCTGTATCCAGACACAACTATGTCTGGAGCACAACAACGTAAAAACACAGTTGGCAAAAACATCAACATAAACTTAAAGGTAGGGTAGGGAATGTTTTCCATGAGCACCTTTTTTTACCATATTGCTTAAAATCCCCTTTGTACCCGGTTGCAGTCAATTAATTAAGTGTTCCAACACAAAAATAAAATACTTGAGTCACCTGTGGAACGGACAGGACTGAAAAAACACCATCCAATCATTTTAACCAGCCCGTTCTAAACGATTGGATGGTGATATGTCTATCCATCTTAACTGCCATTTGTCTCTCCCCCATCCATGTGTTCCTCTTAGACATATGGAGTTCCCGTGCTCTGGAGGCGTGGCTTCAGGGAAAAGTCTGAAGAAAGGGGTTGGACTTTTTAATTGTGTATTTTCTAAATGAAGCTTGTTCGGACTGTTTTTCCAGGATCTCCTACCCTACCTTTAATCTTGAGTCAGAAATAAAGGATAACACAAAAATAATTAAGAGGTAAAAACAATCTGTCACATATCCTGAAATTTGTGGAATATATTTTCGTAAGTTATGTTTCATACTAAAATTTGCATGTATCCTCAAAACCTTTTTGTTTAATGAATGCAAACAGCCAGAGAAAAAATCAGACATACACATTGTATAATATAAGCATGGAAGCAGTCTACTTTCTGCTTACCTTTAGTTCCCTATTTCATAATGCATCTTTGCACCATCATATAATATTAGTGTAAGAGTTGAAAAAAAAGGTGAAACTGTAACTTACCCTAAGACATAACAACTGTGGAAATAGTAGGTTTATGTAGTGAAACAATCAAACAAACATAAAAGAAAAAAAGAGAATCAAAATTAAAATTGTAAACACATTTACAGTAAAAAAAAAATTAGCACTACCAGTTAGGTAAACACTCAGTCGTTGGAGGATCATTAAATATTTAAAATATTTATCAAAAATGTGAAACGTTCTGTATTTTGTTTTGCTTTAACTGGTCATGTACAGATTAACCTGATCCTGACACATCTGAAGGGTGCAAAAATCTCTGTAAGCCAAGAGTTTTGCCTGGTACTATACATCAAATAACACATTTAGGCTAGAATAAATATTTAGGATTACACAACGCAGGTCATTTCAATATACTGTTAATCCATACATACAGCAACACTCAGCAGTTCGATTGTAAGTTGGCCTAGAAACCACACTTTTTAAAAGACTGCAATCAAACAAATCTCCCCCCTCCCATTCTGACATAGAGAAGTGTTTATTTCTCCCTTTTTTTTGTTGTTGTTGTGACACTCAATTATGGGCTTCTTATTTACGGGTAACGCAAAAGAATCCAAAGCAAGAAAATCTGAAAATGCCAAAGGAATTCTGCTTGCAGTAAAATGACCCCTCTGCTGGTTCATGGTTAGTTGCGTTGATATTAACTGTCATAAGAAATAAGCTCCTGGGGGCTGGCCTTTTGTGTTTTTGTGCATTTCAAAAAACGGAAAGCGTTATGGATATACTAATGATTGATTTTCCCTGTATGTATATTTAAATGGTTAATATTCATGATATATAAGCAGAAGACATGCAGCAAATTGGACAGGGACACAAGAATAGAGATTGCTTGTGTCTTTGTGTCTTTCTACTTACAATATACATTACACAGGTGACCTCAGGGTTCACCTCTATTCTCCTGATGGAAAAGCTTGTACCTGGCAGGTTGAGGGTCAAATCCCACCTGACATGAACATGATTGCACTGCTCTGCGCTACAATAAAGCACATAGGTTTACAGAGGTGGGTTATGACCTCACAAAATGTTGTTGTTACTTCACAGTTTGGTGGTTTTGACTACTTAATTAGATTGCATTGGGTTATAAAATGAGGCAGCAGCATGCACTGACAGCACAAAACTAACAACTTTGCACATAATCATCCAGAACCTTTTAATAATATGTTCATTGCCTTTAAAATTTTGATTTGTGATGAACATGCAACAGACCCCACATGTGCAGGCACCACTCATCTCAGCAAGTTGAGACTTGGACAAACAACTGGATCCAGCACAAAGATAAGAAAATACATAATTTTTATATTCTTATTCATGTAACTGCAAGATTAATGACAAGCTAACTTCAGCACATGTCTGCTCACACTGATATTCACTCCACCAGTCAACCTTGCCTCCAGGGGTTTACATTACAGTAAAGAGAATAACCAGGACCTAATGAGGGAGTCAGACAACATCTCAACATAGATTAGAGCCAAGGGTAACTAGAAAGGACACATGGTGATGACATCAAACAGCTTCCTCGTGTCCCTCTGGCTTCATGTCCTCACCAGTCTGCTGGCCTTGGACACACAGATGCGCACACATGCTGACAAATGCTAGAAAAACTGCACGTACAAGAAGTTATGTTGTTTAAAGAAACAGCTGATTTACAAATATACTGCCATCTAGACACATCTTCAGACTGGACGTGCATATTTCTCCTTCTGTCTGTCAGTATCTCCATTATCCACCATTCTGACACTCCCTGATGTAATCACATGTAACATTTAATTTCAAATCAGATTTCTTTTGATGAAGATGACTATCATAGCCATAATTAGAATTAACTGCACCAAGATTTTAGCATAACCCAGCACACTGCTGTAAGTGCACTCACAAAATAGTTTATCTGAAGGATTTATGTCCTCTGCTACTTCATATTAGATCACACCTGCAAACTAGGCATACTGCTGGAGCAAAGTCTTTTAGATGCCCTGGTAATGAGGCACAATGCTGAGCTTGTTCTTTTTTTAAGGTCTCAGTTGATGGATTTGCAGATGAATTCAAACTAAGTGGAAAAAATGTATACAAAACATTTCTCATTGATCCACATAATAAAAGCAAAACTGATCAGTTCATAAAGTTTAAGAGTTTAATTGCATTGCAGTTTTCCTGCAAAAAAACAAAACTCAAAACATGGTTTGTGAAACATGCCACAAATCAAAAGTTAGATTTAATTTGTATTCAGATTAATGATTCAATATTGACATACTTTTTTTCTCTCCATTTATTAGGCTTTGCACAATGAGTGTCCGCAATCTAACATCTCAGCCCACCACTCCTTTCCCTTATAAGTGTCTCTGGCCAATACGTAAATATGTATTCTGTCAATAGAGGATGTTATCACAAAAAGATAGCTAGTGCCAATGTGGTCAGGAAATGCTGAGCATCTATATCATCACGTAGCAAGATGTAAGTGGTATCTTAAAGAGCTTTCACATAGCATGTGAAAAGCACTGTGCACCACTTTACGTGTATGTGTTGCACGACTTGAGAACAAAGCAGAGCTGGTTGTGGTGCAATGTCAGGCTTACAGTCAGTGTTTCCAGGACTGAAGTTGAAATAAATTCAACTTGGTCACAGCACTCTGACAAAAGGTTGATGACCCCACAAGGAATCTAGCAGATCTCATCAAATCATCCACATCAGACAGACTGCCAGACATTGTATACAGTGATGAATGCCTAAAGTTCAGTGTCTGTGTCACTGTCCCAAGTAAGCTGTCAAATCACTCATTACTCAGCCTGCAGTAGACCTGGAAGCAGTCACTGCACATGTGCAGTGCTTATACTTTCCAAAATCATTTTGCCTGAGGATATTGTGAACCCACACTCTCTTAGCTGATACCTGTCTCATCTCCCTCCCCAGTAAAAGCAATGCCATGGCTTTCTTTTGACAGTGTGACAGATCCATCTCCAAGTCTACATCCGTAAAAAAAAACTATGTCCTGGATTTCTTTTTTGGTTGCCTTGCAACCCTTTTCCCTGCTATGTGCCCTAACCCCTGCAGCAAATGCAGTGCATACTGCATCATACTGTATGTGAATCCTGTTATGCCTCTCTGCATACTCACTGACCTTGCAGCTGCAGTGCAAGTGTTTCATGTTTTGAAGGGGTTTATAACTGGCTTCCTTGGCTACTACAGCTGTGACAGTGTATTTATGTTAAATCCCAGCTCATTTGGGGGAAACATAAGTTGGAGATGAAGAGAAAAGGCACAAAGAAATGAAAAACTATTTCAAAAAAGCAATTCTGAATTTCGGCAGATTTTCTCAATAAGGTCCCCCCTAACCACTAATTCTGCAGCCATCTTAAATCCTACCTGTTCTCTGAGCTCTCTCCAGTGAGTAAAAGTCAGTCTGATGTTGACTCTTGTCTTATCTCTTGCTCTGTCCTCTTCTCTCTTTCTTTTCCTCTCTTCCTCCAACAATGTCCTCTTGCATTTATTTGATGAGTTTGCCACAGTGCATGCTCAAAATGGACAAAGTATTCACATTCGGTGGCGTGTGTGTGTCCTGGTGCATAGAACATAACTAAGCTATAAAGTGATTCAGTTATAAAGTTATAAAGTGCAGTTTCTCTGCCCCGGGACACTGCTGGGCAATGACAGCTCCAAAAATGTACATAATAAATATAACTGTGCCATCAAAACAAGTCAGAAACACATGTTTTAAGTGCACACTACGAAGTGCGCAGCCTACGAAAGCTACAGAGTGGCCTTTTCTAGGCTGCACACTTCAAACCCGTCTAGCGTTCGTAAAAATGATACAGCCTACATTGTGTACAAGAATTCCACATAGTGCTCCAGTCCCCTGTTGCCTAGCAATTGCATACATGAAAGTATTCTGGTTCTTCCCGCAAATTCTTTCAGATAACTGCATTATAAAAAATGAAACAGAGCTGGAAATTTCCAGTAAAAGTCTTTTAAAAAATAAATAGCAGGTAGACACTTCATTAACTCCTTACCAATCCACAGATATTAAATTTTACATGATTTCGATGCCACGGTTTAACAAACTTATTCAAAAAGATTCTTTTTATATTCTGTCACATCTGTACGGTAAAAGAAATACTTACAGTTAAAAACATCCTCCTCAGCACTTTGTTGCTCCCTGTCGTCAGAGCCGTGGCTCTGCATGTCATTTTGTTCAAAATGAATTATGGGAGAGAAGAGGCTGCGAAGGATACATCACCAGTAGCCTTCGTTTCAGGCCAAAAGGAGTGCAGGTTTGGAGGGTGGATTCTGGGGTTCCTTCGGAGGCTTTTGAATTGGCACAGTACTTGGAGCTCCGCTGTGATGAATGCAGGCGACAAATCCACCTTTCAGGGTGTGCAGACCCTGAAATGAGACACACCTTACAAGTAGCAGGAGTGGTGACCTTCCCACAAACTACACCAGGTATAATTCATGAAAACGTTCACAAGTGCAGGCAGTGAAGCTAATTAGAAAGGTTATGACTTTTTCATCAAACTGGTTCACTCAAGAGTAAAGGTTCTATTGGCTTCATTTGCTCTATATTAACTGGACAAAAAGGATCAAACTGGTCAAGCTATTCCAAAGACGTTTGTGATTTGTGTACATTTTTTTAACTAAGTTGAATTAACCTTCTTTCCATGATGTCAGAATATGTTGCACTAATAGTGATATGGTGTTTTAAACCATTTTTTTATTGGAAAGGTGGCATAGGAAAGTCAAAATAAAATAGTGGGCTAGGACAATGGATGTGCTTGTGCACACTTGGTAAAACATTTTTATTCATTTTGTTCAGATACAACAATTTTTCAACAGTTGTAGGACTTATGCGATTTCTTTTTTTAGAGATTTTTCCCTGTTAAGCTTCAGAAGTCATCTCATACATCATCATAAAAAAAATAAGCTTTGATACCTGCTTTGCAAAATTTTCTGGATTAACCAACACACAAGCCAAAGCCTCTTCATAACGAGTCACATTGCTGTGCACAACCATCTCTAGGGTTTACTGAAAATAGTCTGATAAAGAAAAAATATAAGCAGAAAATATAGCAACAATTGTCTGAATGAAGATGCTTTGTTGAAGTCAGAGGAGAATGGGTTGACTGATTCAAAATCATAGAAAGGCAACAGCAATTCAAATAACCATATGTTTACAATCAAGATATGCTGGAAACCAACTCTGAACAAACAACATGCAGCAGAAGACCACACAAGGTGTCATTCCTGTCAGCTAAGAACGGGAAACCGAGGCTACAATTCACACAGGCTCACCACAATTGGACAAAAGAAGATTGGAAAAGAATTGCCTGGTCTGATGAGTCTCCATTTCAGGTGGGAGGATCAGAATTTGACATAAACAACATGAAAGTGTGGATCCATCCCGCCTTGTATCAACGGTTCAGGATAGTTATGATGATGTAATGCTGTGGGGAACATTTTCTTGGCACACTTTGGGCTTAGTATCAGCTGAGCATTATTTAAATGCCATGTCCATCCCTTTATACCCACAGTGTGCCCATCTTCTGCTGGCTACTTCCAAGAAGATAATGCACTATGTCACAAAACTCAAATGATCTCAAACTGGTTTCTTGAATAGAACGCTGAGTTCACTGTACTCTAGTGACCTCTATGTTCAATGGGTCTCAATCCAATAAAGCACCTTTTGGGATATGGTGGGATTGTCATTGTGGAAATGCAGCCAACAATTCTGCAAAAAGTCCATGATGCAATCATATCAATAAGGACCAAAATCTCAGGAATGTTTCCAATACCTTGTTAAATCTACGCTACAAAGATTTTAGGCAGTTCTGAAGGGAAAAGGGGATCCAACAAGCACAGTGTGCCAAATTAAGTGATCAGTGAGTGCATGTGCCTGAATGAAGCCAGATTGCAGGTTTGCAGTGTCAACCTACTGCAATGTTTTGTGCTGTCACTATTAAATGTACAGGTTCCTGAAAATATAAGAGAATATTAAGGCCCATTCTTCTGTGTGTCGTTTTAATGGACATTTATACAATTATCAAATTATATTGCATTCTTCTTTATCTTAAGATTCAAGATTCACTTTGTCATTCCACCTGAATACCCATGTACACAGTGGAACAAAATGTTGTTTTTCCTCAGTCAGTAGAACAGTGCTTTCTTTTTTTTAATCAAATCAATATTAACAATGTCATTAAAAACTTGTGATTAGATATTTAAAGGAGATAAAACACAAAGAAAAAAGCCCATTAGGACTTTTTGTTTATTTGTTTGTTTGTGTGTGTGTGAGTATTTTACACTTCACAGGCTACTATGGAGCATTAGAGCACTGTTTGTCGATGCTTAAAAAGTGGGATTAAATTCTAAGATTAAATTGTAAAGGCTTCATACTTCCCATCAAAAATCCCATATTGAAATTTGAAACAGATGCACAAGAATTTGTTTAGCCCTTATTGCTTTTCGGTCTTAAATGCGCAGGCAAATAATAGCTCTCCTACTCTCACACAGCTGTATTTTCATAAACCATAAGGATATGAGAATGCCACACACCAGCTGCTCAAGATAGTGTTTTATATCCACACTTCATAAGAACTACTAAAAGCAGTGCTTTCTCCACACTGCCTGATTTCCAATAAAAGCTGACACTCAACCAAGACTTGCCAACTATCTTGGCCTTTTTCCACAGCAAGTACACCTACACACAAGCACACACACTTACACAGAAAAAGCTGACACATTCTCAGATATATGGGCTGTCCCTATATAACCTCCCATTGTGCTAAAGAGCAGAAATAAAGCTGTTTTCACATCATAAAACCAGCAGTGTAACTGCTCCGTGCTTCAGGGGCTGTCATCATTTAGCTCAGTAACCTAATGAAAAGCCCTCAGCGCACCTAAAAGAATGAGGGAGGGAAACTTGATTATTTTCTTAGAGAGAAAAAAAAAACTAAACTAAAGATATCCATCAACACTGTGTTTGTATACTGATGGGCAAGAAAACCATGGATTAGGTCTTAGTCTAAAACGTGTCAGTAGGGAAAGTCTGCAGCAGGTTGGGAAAAGTAAAGAAAAGAAAGGAAAACATAAATGAACAGAGAGGAAAGAAAAAGGGAGGAGGAAGCACAAAGTGCAGTAAATGTGAAATGTGTAGAGAGAGCTATAAGACGGGGTAAAATGAGATAGACATCCATGGGTGCTGGAGTGCTGTGTGAGGAAGACCAAAAGGGAGAGTCAGAGGTGTGGATGAAAATGCAGCAAGACAGTAACATGCAGTCACTGAGAGACAAGGGGGAGAGACAGACAGAAAGACAGATGCTGCAGGACAAGGAAAAGCAGGCGAAGGCCCCTGTGGAGTCAACGTGTCAACAAAGTTCTAATTGCCATCTCATGGTGGACAGTCTGGGTGGGAGGGTGGCAGTGGGGGAGGACGGGACGGGAAGGGAAGGAATGTTGCTGAGATAACACGGTGAAAGACAGAGGAAGGGCACTGGGAGTGGCATGTCTAGCAGGATTAAGATCAGTCTCAGCAGAAAGAATATGAGGTTATCACTGCACTGAGGTGTTCATACAAACATAGAAAAACATTTTATTACAGATGTGGTATGTTCAAGTTTTTAGTCATACATGGTCAGCATAGATTGCTATGCAATGTGTAGTTTTTAACTGAAGGTTTTTTGGAATAGTCACACATTTAAAAGCCAAGACAGTACAGCAACCTACTCAGATTAAGCTTTGAACTTGCAGTGACCCTTGTGTGTTCTTTGGTTTGGGATCATTATTAATCTTCCATTCATAGAGGGATTATAAGAAACAACAGACTTCTGGACACAGAGGTGCAAATTGCATCACTACTTGTGCTGCCAATGACTTATACAGAAATACTGAAGGCACAAAACAACCCCAACCCATGCAAAATATTATGAGCTTCATTTTGTGACTTTAGATAAAACTGATGTTTTGCATTACTTTGAGGTCATTGTGAAGTTGAATTTAGAAGACTGCATTTCAGCTAATTTTCCATTACATTTTAACATACATTTTGACTTTGTTGTCTCATTATGGTCATTTTAGATTTCCTTATAGTTGTTTTGTGTCATTTATTTATTATTGTAAACATTCAAATTTCAGAATCAATTTCATTAATGTGTGCTACATTTTTATGTAGACTTTTTGTGTCCCCATGAATCCAATATTTCCTAAATTTGAGTTAGCCTAATTTATGTCTCATTTTTTCCTCCTTATTTTTTGGGAGGGGATCCATATTAATATGGTAGCATCACATAGTTGCTGCAGATTTGTAGGGTGCACATTCCACAATAGAATATCCGGATCCACTACACTGACATAATATGACCAGATTGAGATCTGTTGACTGCGGAGGCCATTAGAGTACAGTGAACTCATTGTCATGTTCAAGAAAGTAGTTTGAGATGATTTGAGCTTTGTGACATGGTGCATTATCCTGCTGGAGTTAGCTATCAGAACATGGTACACTGTGGTCATAAAAGGATGGAATGATATTCAGCAACAATAGTCGGCAACAATAGATAAGATAAGATAAGATAAACCTTTTTTTGTCCCACGACGGGGAAATTTTGGTGTTACAGCAGCCAGAAAAGTAGTGCAAACAAGAATAAAGTGCACAAGAGCAAATACAAAAAATAAAAAAATAAAAATAAAAATAACCTAAAATAGTACAAAAACAAACAAGAGCCTATAAAAATAGAAATAATAAGTGAATGAGCAAAGTTATGTACAGAAATTATGTAAATTTGGATAAA
>JBBBVU010000020.1:17841318-17859448 GCA_037177055.1 Atherinosoma microstoma | reverse complement strand
ATTCCCCTGACTACATGTCGAAGTGTCCTTGGGCAAGACACTGAACCCTACACTGCCTCCCGATGTGCCTATCGGGTATGTATGAATGCTTACACAAAGCACCAAGCATGTTACAATATAGGTGCTGTATGAATGTGTTGTGTGAATGGGTGAATGAATAGTGTCAAAGCGCTTTGAGTGGTCACATGACTAGAAAAGCGCTATACAAGTACAGTCCATTTACCATCATTACAAGGTTGGCATTTCCTTTGCACCAACTTGGAAAAATAGACTCCTCCAAGATAGCCAATTCGTAAGCATCTACTGTATTATGCTGTGTAAAACTACAACATCACAAACCTATTATAAAAATGTGCGCCATGAGAACACCAGACAATTTTGGTGATGATTAACAAACCACACATATTGACACAATTTCTATACAAACAACCCCACCATAACAACGTAATTATTAACAACAACTTGTTGCGGTTTATACTAGAAACTTAGTGGACACAAATCATATTAGAAAGATGTTTGATAAAGACAAAAATGGACTTTAAGATGGCACCGGGCGCAACCATCTTTAAATCTGGAATCTTAGGGTCCTCTGAAACTTACGAGTTTGCTATTTGGAAAAACGAGTTCACTTCGTGATTTCCTGGCAAATATTCCTTTGGCACACAAATTCTAAAGACAATTAAAATGCACAATTACTCTTCTCTGATGACAGATTTAACAAATGTCATGACTTTTTTTCCCCTCATTTTTTAAAAAGTAAATTTGAATTCCAGTAATATAGAGTTTTTACTGCCAATTAAGAACAAAGTCATCTGTCCTATTTAAAAAAGTATTAATAAACTTTGGTTTTTTTTAGCTATTTTGCGTTATTTCACTTGGATTATGAGATTAACAGAATATAACTGCAAGCGACCAGGAATCTTAGACTAAATTATAAATAGAGTGGTGAAGAGTAGTTCCTGAAATTAAGTGCAAAGTAAAGATGAGTTAATGGAAACCAAAATGACTATTTAAATTTTTAAGTACTTTATCAGCAGCCCACTTTTGTTACAATTGGCCAGAATATATCAACTCTAAATTGGAATAATAATTCAGTTTTCTTTTGGTCAAGTGTGTTTACAGAGAGACAGACAGCTGACGGTGAATTAAAAAGAAAGATGGGTCGATGCATTCCAAGGATGTTGATTTATGAATTTAAACTAAAAACCAATTGACGCAACATTAAGCACCAAACATGGTTCATTCATTTAAAAACCGAGAGCAAAAGACGATTCCACAGAGAGAAAAAGAGCCAGGAGCTTATCAACACTTTTTTTCATGACTGCATGAGATTGCTGAGGGTTGTCTTTTATGTAATGGATCTACAGGCTTTCAGAAAATTTAATTTGCAGAGGGTTTGTGACGGAGAGAGTGGAAGAGGAAAAAACAAATAAACAGCAGGGACCGAGAGAAACAGCACACATGCTAATATATGTTGCTAATCTACATTAAGAATGCATTTATATACACTTTTTTTTTGTCACACACACTGAGCAATGAAATTAAAACTATGTTGACATTTATCACAGACTGTGCCTTGCATACCTACAGTGATCTGTGTTTTCTGTGAAAATATCATGTGATTTAGCAGTAAATAGCAAGCAATGGGTACTGTAATGGATTGGTCTGTCAAAGGGTTGCCATCATTGAAACTGCAGAGATAATGGATGAGGACTTTGTCACAGGAAGTTTAAAATGATAAGCAGACACACTTGTCCTCTGAACCACACAAAAGACTGCAGATGTATATGTAGTAGTGTTGTGTTGTCACCTGCACTCACGCACACTCATTAACATACACACACAGAGAAATCTGGCTGGTAGTTAATTGCTGCCTCATTAAGTCTCTAAGTTTGGGATGATGGCTGTATTATTAAATAGATCCATATAATGACAATCAACGAGTGACAAAAAGATTTTCCTTCTATGGATGGATGGATGGATGCATGGATCATACAAATAGCTGAGAGGTGTAGATGATGAAAGGGGTTTAGATTAAAACAATGATAGCCTACAAGACAAAAAATTCAGTGTTGGATAAACAATGTGAGTGAAAGTTAGAAACAGGGATTCAAAAATGGCAGCAGTCAGAGAGTAGAAGATTATTTCAGGCCAGCTTGTAGTGTACACGTCTGTGAAGAAGGCCCCCCGCTGCACCAGTAATCCCCTGGCTCTACGGAACAGAAAAATAAAAAAAAGGGAGAAAAAAAGAAGTTTGAGAAGTGAACTAAATGCTGACTCCAGTGCCACTCCGAAATAAGAGGGCCCAAAATATTATAGGATTATGGAGCTGATTTCACAGGGAGACATGCCGATACTAGAGGTTGTGCTCAGTGAACATCCCTGGAGTTTTACTTGCTTACTTTCAATACGTTTCACTCTATTCCCTGCTACTTTCAGTCAGAAGCCAGTGACCACAGATGAAAGCTGTATGCTGTATGTAATATATTTACACATCAGCACAGTCTCATTTATCATGCTCATGTGTAGTTCAATGTGAAGTCATATTACATGCTTCCCAACAAACCAGCATTTCATTTAATATTGACAAAACAATTACCAAATTGTTCTTATTTAGGACACATATTCCCCATTAATGGAGTGGGTGACTTGATTAGACTACTGCCTTTGTTCCTCAAATTCAGATATTGACTAAAAGGGTCATTCACTATTTATTCAGCCATTGTAGCTGCATATTGCTTTAGAATACTAACAGCATAAGAACAATTTCACATGACAGTATTTTTTTGATAATTACTGTGTTTGCATTCACAGTGCAGTGTATATTTATTCAAGTCCTATTTTAGTTCAAACTGATTTAACAATTTTGTGCGTGAAATTGCTTTGTGTTTTGTGTAGAGTGGCAATCTGTCCAGTGTGTATCCCGCCTATCACCTGCCAATTGCTCGGATAGGCTCTAGCTTCCTTGCAACCCTGAATTGGAATAAGCAGTATAGAAAATGAGTGAATTTTGTGTGTATTTGAACATAAGACATGTTCAAGCGGCAGTGGCTCCGGTGGTAGAGCAGGTCCAATAACCAGAGGGTTGGTGGTTTGAAACTTGCTTCATCCCTGTCAAATTGTTCTTGTGTCCTTGGGCAAGACACTTCACCTTTTTTGCCTCCAGTGTCGGCATCGCTGGCGTATGAATTCTCGATAGTGGCTGGAGAGGCCGCTGGCATGGATTGGTTGCCACGTTTCCATTAGCTTGCCCTAGGGCAGCTGTGGCTATGTGTACCATCACCAAGTATGAATGAAGATTGACTGCATAATGAGTTTACTATAAATCAGTTTGAGTGCCTTGAAAAGTGCTATATAAGTCAAATACATTATTGTTATCAATTATTTTTCCCATTGTTCCACCAAAATAACATCAATAACCTGATAAGTAACCTTTAAAGACCCACTATATAACTTGTACTATTTTCTCAGTAACGTGCCCCCTATCGACGGCTAATTCGGCTTCCATCTTGCATCCTTCCTGTACTGTGAGCGCTCTCCAGACAGTAAAAAACAGTTTTTTTTCTCGACTCTTGTCTTATCTCTTGCTCTTCTTTGGTTCTCCTTAGTTTCCTCTTCTCCTCCAATAATGTCTTCTAACGTTTCTTTGCTGAATCCGCCAGCGCGGGTTCAAAATGACTGGTTTGTTTACATTCTCTTGCTAGCGTGTAACGCATGCGCAAAGTGAAACTTAGCAGGCGGCGTCCTGGATTTGAAAGTTCTATAGTGTGGTTTCTCCAGCAAGAGGGGCGGTGCTGGGGAGCACCTAGAAATACACACAATAGATGTCACTTTGCCATCAAACGAGCCCGAAAAGCAGAGTTTTAAGGTCGATAAGTTATATAGTGGGTCTTTAAATAAGCATGTCAAGGGCACTGCTATGGTATCTATTGCTCTATTTTTTATTTTTTTTTAACAATTTGTATTATAAGAAATAATAATATTATGAATGGTCATGGATGCTTTGAATTCTTTGTTTGTGTTGTAACTCAGGTTTGGTTAATCTAAAAGTGTAAGGTTCCCTTGAAAGCAACAGAATCTTGACTATGTTTTCTCAGAGATATATAACATATATAATTTCTAGTCCTTAAAATGAAAGACGATGAATAAATTACATTAAACATTAATGAAACACTTAGAAGTTGTTGATATATGTTCATGATTCTACCATAAGTACTTCTCAAATATGGCAAAGGCGGAAAATGGCAGTAAAGCCACACTGTTTGTCTCGTGAGCAGATCTGTGTACATTACTGATCATCTTAAAGAGGGAACGCTTGAAGCATCAGATGTCTGGCAAAGCAACAAACTTGCTGAGGGAAACTGGTGGATGAATTGGAAATGACATGATCTGCAAACATCAATATGGAATACATTGCTGATGGGAAGGAGGAGAGCCATCCAAGGCTGAAGAGGATAAGAAAGGGGACATGTAATACAATGAATTACTTGAACAAATTACAATCATAATACTCTACAAAAGACTTTTCCTTAACCTCGGTGGAAAACATTATAAGGTAATGTTGTCTCAAAGTATGGTGCAATGGCATTATTCCTTTCAGAAAGTATGGTCCTGTGTATTCATTGCAAAAAGAAGACAAATTTAAAGAATTTGACTAACTTTTATTGTAGCTGCCACAGTGGTTTCAAGCTGATTTCATTCAGACCTTCCTTGAGTCCTTGGTAAAATATTGTTTAGCCGCAACCTATTAAAGAAAAAACTGCTTAGAAGCAGTTTGGGTATAAATAATTATACATACTATACAGTCATTCAGCAGATGTTTTTACCCAAAGTGACTTACAATTGAGTACACAAGGATGCCAACACTGGATATGAGCTTACTTAGACTAGCATGCTGGAGCTGAAGATAAAGCACAAATAGAATAATGAGTAACCTGTGGGGTGGGAAAAGTCATTTTTAGATGCATTGCGATGCAGATGTGGTCAATACAGTATCAATGGGGACATGTTTAAAAACTTCTTTTTTGAACTGTTAAGAAATTAATACAGTGTTGAAGAAAACAAACGACCAAACTCAAAATTTCAGAAGTGCAGTGACCAGACCGTCTGTAGCATGCATATAACTGTTTGAAATCAGACTGCGTGTGGAAATATTTCAGCTTCTATGGGTGGTGCTTGCATAGTCTGGTTCATTTGAGGTGTGAAAGTGCAAAACAACTAATGCATACCAGAGAAGCAAACCTACAAACAAAGATTTTGATTTGCTTCAAGTAAACCAAACAGCCTATAGGAAGCAGACTTTAATGCAAAGTGAATTGTGGGTTCAATGCGGGACATGCATGTGGGATAATAGCTGTCTCTGACTGGAAGAAATAGCTCACAATAAGTCGTGGAAGAACATGGCAAAAGTTCTGATAGAAATATGATCAACTCAAGACTGCTAGGATTGAATGCAGCTCCATGTTTTGCTCTTATGTGGTATAAACAGAGGCTGTAATGCATTCACCAATAAATGCATTCTTAATGTAGTTTTCTTATTCATTGTTTGTCATGACAAATGAAACCATATTACACGTTTCAACATAAAGTTGTTGTCAAGTAGTCACACAGGAAAAAAGTGACTCACCAATAATCATTTTCTTTTATCTTCAGTTAATGCAATGATTCATTTGAATGTATTTTAAGTTTCATCTGAGAGTAGTGTCAGACAGATGGCACTCATTGTACGTTTATGAAGACTCTGCATAACCCAGTTTAACTCCAGGTGAAGGTTAGTTTAGGTTATAGTCTGACTAGCTGCAGTCTTATTGAGATGAGAGTTGGTTTAGACAACTTTGAACTGTTTTCATGCATGCATTGTCCACACACTCAGCACTCACAACTATTGGCTGAGAGGGGTGTGGGCTGAGACTTTAAGTAGTGTAAAAACGCTCTTGGGGGGGAAATAAATTGTAGAAACAACTTCAGCAGACTCTTGTACTCGGTTCAATTTATTTTTCCTGCTTCAGCATAATAAAGTTTATAAACGACAACTGGAGCTTTCTGGATTTATTTCTCACCAATGGTTTTATGAAGAAGTTCCAGCTATCTGAATCGTAATTGAATTGAATTGTGATGTGATCTGCCTAAAGACTCCCACCCCTACTAATCTGCTAGCAGGGTGGTGTCTTTCTGTTCTTGCTGCATGGATTTTTAGAAGGCAAGTTCTGTTTCCCCTCACAGAGTGCGAGGCTGTATGGTTGACTGTCTTTTTTTGTTTGCAATTTGATGTAGATGCAACCTGTCCAGGGTCTTCCTCTTATCCAGTCTCAGCTGGGAAAGCCCATCACTGCAACCCCCTACAGAATAAAGTGGTTAGCACTAATGGATGGATATGTTTACCCATCAATTAAATTATTTTTGGAGTAGTTTCAAAATCTCAGACATCTGTGTTGGTTTAAGCTGATGGGATATTGCTTATTGTCAATGGCAGACTGTTTGAATAAACAATCTCTCATTGTCAACACCAAGATAATGCGGGCTGATCACGTTTAACAGTTGAAATGGCTCTATACAGCCCAGATGAGCACACTGTCAATGCTGGTAAACCATATGGAAATGTTATTTCTGCATAAGACGTAATATCTGTGATCAGACACTCTCTCACCACTAGACTTTTCTGATTCCCTAATAAAAAGAATATTCTTTAACCTTTTCCCCATAGACATTGATAGAAAAGAAAAGTCATACTCTTGAATATGAAATGTTCTTAAATATGTAAATATGACACACCTACAATATTTACTTTGTAAGAGCATGTGTTTCTGAACTTTTGACTGAAAGTGTATTTTTAGGACAGGTTTACTTTTCCAAAAATGCAGAAACAAGCTCCAGGTATCAACTTCATTTTTTATATCTAATGACACCCCCTTCATAGGGTCCCTTCTTTCTGCTACTTCTTTCTGAACGGAATGACATCTAAATGTCTACAGGCTTTCTTCAACTCGACACCTCCCTGCTATAATGCACCAAACCCATCACAAGTTTATTTTTAATACTTCTTGTAGACTTCTCTGTGCTTATGTTTTTATGCTAACTTGTAAGTGGGCTACTGACTTCCACCACTTTTATCAAAGACAGACATATAAAGACGTATTTTTAAGATGTATTTTACAGCATTTGATAGTACCTCTCCGCTTTCACATTGTGCTCCAAAAAATGCATCTTTTTTTACTCTTTTAACTGCCAGCAGTATGTTGTGGACAGGATAAGGACTCATTTGTTATATTTTGAATTTTAATTTTCCTTTGCATTCAGTATAAGCAGCATGCTGGGACAATTTACTGTGCTGGCTCACATCCCTATCCTCCAGTACAACCTCTGTTGAAAATGATGGATTACTTGTCATGGCAGACAGCATAATTTCTGGGCTTCACCGGTTCTGACAAGCACTATACTAATTTCCCTCTTCAAGCACTTACTTTTCAAAGTAAATACATTTGTTTAAACCCTGTTTGTTTGTTTGGTTGTTTTTTAACCGTAAACAAATCATTTCCAGTTTTATGTATCATTGAATATTTAACGTCCACACTTCAAAGTTGTCTCACACTTCCTTTTCCATTTAATCATCCTGTTAGTTGTTTCATTATTACTAATGTTGACACTGCTAATAGACCTAAAAGCCAGTGTTTTTAGTTTTCTGCATTACTTAGATCTATGAATTATATAAAAAATTCATAATGTTTACAAAAACCCCATTTGTATAAAGACTGCATTAATCATTAGATGAATGCAGTAATTGTCCCATGTTTTGCTTCAAAATATGTGTTTGTATATCTGTTATTGGGCATTTAAACAGGTAACCAACCTGGACTCCAACAGAAAAGATAGATTAGCTGGAAGAAGTGCTTTTTTGCAACCCCTAACCTTCACACTTCTCTTATAGGTGACATTGGCCCTTTGGAAACTGTAAAACCTTGCTCGAAGAGGTGCTTTTTGGAGCCTAACCTTCACACCTCCCTAACTGGTCAAATTTGTCGTTTGGAATCTTTAAAACTTGCTATAAGAAGTAATTATTGGAGCCCCTGACCTTCACACCTCCCTTACTTATTACATTGGCCCTTCAGAAACATTTAAAACACCATATGCACAAGTACTGGGGGTTACTTCTGACAGCTTTACTCTGGGTAAACAAATAATTGCTGTTGTCAGAACTAGATTCTTCCATTTGAAGGCCCTCGCAAACTGTTTCTCTACTTTGCTGACTTTGAAAAAGTTCATGCTCCCTGCTCAGGCTGCACATTTGTTTATCCTGTCAATGGTTTTAGTCAGAAAAATTTAGACAGCCACAGCAAACTAGCTATATGAATGCATTCACTTGAAGAAAAGAGCATTGACTGTGTATTATTGGATAGAGCCTCCGTCACATGACCCGTAGGTTTTTGAAGAGTTGAATGGCCGTTGCCATCTTGTTGGGTCACATGTCTCGTAATTCCCAGAAAATACAAAAATAGGCAAAGAGGTGGCGCTGAAAGGGGGGCTGTAAACGTGGGGACGGATAATTTGGACACCATCAAACTCTGAGCTGCCTGTAGCTAAGAGTTAACTGAACTAATTGAAATTAGAGGAATAAATGTGGTAATTGTTTTTGTTTATTTCCTTGTTTTTAAAGGTTTGTTAGTGTTGAATGTTTGTTGTCCCTTTTTCCTTTAAGGTTATGTTGGAATATTTGTATTATGTTGTACAATTATGTTTGAACTGTCTGGAAGAGTAGTTTTCATTATGATGAAGACTAATGAGGATCCATAATAAGAAATTATTTTTATTTATTTTTTTTTTAAAACCTGGAGCTAACAGGAGCTAACCAGCTAACGGATGTAGGTGGGCTAAAGCCAAGGTGCGCTGTTACCCAGCTAAAAACAGCAGTTGTGCTACCCTCTGGCTCCTTGCCGCCAGATATGTGGCACCTGCCAATCAAAAGGACACGCCCCTAATTATGAAGAAATTCAAAATTAAATGACATCTGAATGGATGAGTTATGAAAAAATTCACTCCCCCCACAGCTGTCATGAAAGTAAACTTGACCTATTAAACCTAAAATAGTTTTTAATACCATGCTGTTTATTTCTGCTGTGAAGTTGGTCTTTCTAACATGGGAGTCTAAAGGACTTGACTCTGTTTTGGAGCCAGCCCCTAGTGGATGAGGGGTGAACTGCAATTTTTTGTACTTCCGTATAGGCTTCACATTTAACCGCCAGAGGTTGCTGCTTAGAAAAATTAAAATTTCTTAGTCAACTATGAAAGTTTTTCTCTCTGATAACATTATTTGTAATTTTTTAAATTACAATAAAGATGTTAAAAACATTTTTTTCTTCATTAGAAAATGTAACTTGTGTCTTTATTTTGTTGTTCCGGAAGCAGAAAAATCATGCAGACATGACAACAAAGCTCTACTATTGACTTAACATTGCCCCGATTTCCGTGGTCCATGTTGAGACCTTATGGTTGTTTCATGTATTGTATGTGAGATTAGGTTGTTCAGAGGAGCGGGACAAAATATGTTATAGCTAAACTCCAGTGAACAAAAACGTAAATACACAAATACATCAGCTGTGGTAGCATATTTTATTTGCTATTCCAAAATATGGGAACAGGCTCCAACCCCCACATTCTCATGTCGTCAATTACCAACTTTTAAACTGGATTTACACCCGCGCAGCGTTTGCATAATGTCAGTTATGCAGTCACCACTGTAGGTCTGCGTACGCTTGACATGCGCCATTTCCAGACACAACGTACACCAGGGCTTGCAGTGCGGTTACCTGGAGGTAGTCCCGTATTGGTCGGTTTGTGATTACGTGTTTCCGGATTTATGGAGCTTTTTGCTGAAATTTTGTGGTAACCACAATAGAGAAACTGCAATATGATACTGTACCCTTCGCTGCAAGAGCACATTTCATCCTCGTCAGCTACGGGGGCACTACCGTACGCAGACGTTGCAGCTCATAACCCTTAAAAAAGAAAGATAATAATGACATGTTCAATAGCATTCAATTTTAGGCTAATATTCAGTCCAAACAAAATAAGAAAAATAATGATTTATTGCCAACAGAAGTAATAGATAGTCTGATTGCAGGAGGGATAAAGAAGTTTGAGCATTGGTTAGTTTTCCTACATGGGGAAACTTATCGCCTTCCAGAGGCCATGAGTTAAAATTCCAGAGGATGACCAGGTTTATCAATGATGGCTTTCTTAATGACCTGGTTTCTATACAAGGTTCCTAAATCTGTCAGTGGGACACCAAAAATCTTGTAACACATTTTAACAATGTTATTTAACCTATTTTTGTCTCTAGTAAACAACCACTGAAACCAGCAGATAAAAGAAATGTTTAAAGGACTCTCAATAAAAGAATGATAAAAAAAAATTCTATGTACTTGTAGGGATTCACAGTCTCACCCTCTTGACTATGAATGATGCTGGCTTTTGGATGGGCTGAGCTCTTTCGAAGTTAATAATAATTAATTTTGTTTTGTAAGAGATTTGGATTATTTGTCACTTGTCATGTTAGTGATAACCATTAAGCTAACCTCCTTGTTGTCATTAGTGCTACAAGGACGATTGGTTTTCCTCTTTGTGAATATTAGCATTCTTTTGTCTCCACTAGTGCCTTTCGGTGAATGACAGAAAATGTACATGAGCTTGTGTAATCAGCATCTCACTGAGATGACTGAGAGGTATTGATTCAGCATTGTTGATGTTTGCAGAAGCAATTACCTGACACAGTATGGATCTCACAACATGGCACTTTGGATGAGGCTGCAAATCTGAAAAGGTTACTTAAATCAACTAAAAACAAGTACTAATGTTTTAACACTGCAGCAGCGGCAAGACAGGACATCTAAAGAACACAACAATTTAAATAGAGTTTACAATATTGCAAAATATTCAGGGCAAGAAATGGATCAGGGGAAACACTCTGCTTGGTACTGATTCTACAGAAAAGAAATAATCTCCAACATCATTCTGGCACCTTAAAATCCCTACTTTGTAAAGCAAATGAAAGCATGGAAATGAATCACTTAGCTCATTTTCCACTCTACCTAATTTACCATTTTACCTCAGCACCAGATAGATATACTGCAAGAAAGGCATTTTATCATCACTAAATCAAAGAGCTTTAAACTACTTCCTACAATATTTTAACCCTAAACATCTAGCTTTCAGGAAAATGCGCTAGTCCATTTAGTAATACAAGCATTTATTCAAAACAGCTGGAGGGCTAAAACCTGATGTAAACCCTGTTAATTAAACAGAAAAGCTGTTTTTATAATCATTTAAGACTTGTATTGATTGAAAATAGCAGAATCAAAATATCAGAGGTTGAAACTGAAGGAAAAATTATAACTAATTGCATTAGATGGCAAGAGGTCGGTAGAATTATCTGGATATATAGGCCATTGTAGAAAGTATTTCAGAAGATAGGAAGGGGGTTAACCACTTTGTTAATACTGAAACAAAGCATTTTATGGATAGTTTTTCTTTCTGTAAAAATACCCAGAATTTGTGGATTTGATACCCTACCACATATAGTATCACAAAGAAATTCAAAGATTCTGCAGAAATATCTGGATGCATGGGATAGGAATGAATTGTCATGATTGGATCTCTGAGCCCTAAGGATGCACTGCATTGAAGAATATTGTACTTTCATGTGCATTCACACCAGGATAGTTCAGGGACTCAGATAAATTGAACTGGGAATTCAAAAGAATTTAGCACATTCCTTTGGTTTGTTTTACTTTCACACTGCACTTTACTCAAACCGCCTGGACATCATCACATAGTTACAACAACTGCTCGCTAGGGAATGACATAACCTAAAATGAACAGTGACCAAGAAGAAAGAAGAAGAACATCTGGCTCATTGATTGGCTAGAACCGAATACGGCTTGTTCACCCCAAGTAAAAGATGGTGCAACAATAGGTTTTTGCAGTTTTGGGGTTTCTGTTTTTACTCCAGTGTTCAAACCTAATACAGTTTTAATCTGTCCAGTATGAGCAGCATGAGAGGCAGAGAGCTATTTGACATGTTGCTGTAGGTCGGGTCATACGTCAGGTCCTCTTTTTGGTCAGCTGGATGGTCTGTTTGCTTGAGTTCGCTTCTTTGGTCCACACCAGACCCCAAATGCCCGTATACATTGCTCCAAATGAAACGGACTACCTGTGGAAGCGGACCAGGATTAGTTTAAGGCAGACCACACGGCACCAGTGTGAATGTGCACTTTGAGAAAATCTCATCATTCACCAGGAACACTTCTAAAAGCAATTGTAGATTGTACAACACACCACATAACCATAAAACCACATTATTACACCACATAAGAAGGTTAAATCTCAATGTAAAGATAAAACTTTGTATAAACTAGAACCAGAAACACCTTCTTTAGGACTGGGCTCATCCTTGAATTGGTAAACTGTCCTGTTGTTCATTCTGGAAGTCAAGGATGAAACATCAAATGTACTGAAGGGAACCATGTGAGATGTAATCAGAGCCAACGTCTGTGATAGTAATATCATGTTGGGTGATCACTTTTCAGGGCAGTGACAAACTTATTACATTAGTTTGAACTCAAACAGTCTTATCTTGTATCTTAGAGCATTTGACTTTCAAAACATAAATATTTGGTTTCCTTTAGCCTCCAAATGAGCGTTGTATAGTAATTTACATACTTCTGGTTTTGGTTTTCAAACATTTTACTTGTTCCATTCTTTCACTCAACAAAAAAACAACATCACTTTATTTATTTATTTATTTATTTATTTATTTATTTATTTATTTATTTATTTATTTACATTTCCTGGAGGTCTGTAAAACTTTAATACTTCAGTATTAAAATATTTGTGGGATTTTATTGATTTGCAAGTAATGGCAATCTGGGTTCATGGATTTCATACATGTTTGAAATCAGTTTCTGTTTGTGGCACATTGCGATTTTAAGGATTGGACAATAACAATGCTTTGTTTTTGCTCCTAGACTGAATGAGTTTATGCAAGAAAAAGGGAAAAGCAATGTTATAAATGTGCAAAGTGGGGAGCACAAAATGGAACTAAATAAAGACAGGGCAGAGGAAACAACAGGATTCATCCCTCGCCGACTCCCTCATCTGCATGGCACCATGCTGTCCTTGGGGTGGCCAACAGTAAACAACAGCATTGTTCTCCTCTGCTGAATCTGGGTTTTGAAATCTGGGGCATTGGTCCAAAGAGGAGTGAGCAGAGACTGTATGTCTGTGAGATAAAATAAAGCTCTAGACTGAAGGACTGAACGTTTGACATTGATGTGAATGCAGCAAATGTGATGTTTTCAAAAAACCTAAATCTGCCCAATTCACTCACCTCACCTCACCTCACTCACCTGTTGGTATTACATATTCTTTTTCCATGTCATCCCGGCAGCTGTCCAGAATCCTTTTTTGTTCACAATTTCTTTCTGCCCATCATTTTGTACTCCACACTCTCAACTCTGCAGAAGTATAAGGTTCAGGGATGGCGCTCTCCAAAAAGTGTAGGTAGTAAAATTAAGATGGACTACAATCATATGAATTTACCAACGTTTTATCATGAAAGTCTAAATATTTCCTCTGGTGTCCTTTGTTAGTTTTGATTTGACTGAAATCACAAACTGACCTGTGCATATGCTTTCTAGGTTTATCTTTATCAGTAAATCTTGCCCGCTGTGTCTGATAAATGAATTAGGAAAAATGTGGTTCACTGTAAACAATGCTGTTTGAATGCTGAATGTGAGTTGCTTTTAAAGTGCAAAATGAAAAAAAAAATATGAGTGGCTAAAAGGTAGATTCCTCTTTGATGACTGACAGATCTGACTCTAACTCTAGTAAGGGAAAACATTTTTTTTCACTTTGTTTTATCTTGTTCAGACTGTTGCAAGTACAATGTTTTGTTACATGTTTGGTTTTACCTTGCAAGGCTAGAGGACTCTTAATCAATTATGTGAGAATTCACCTCGCCTGACCTCAGATTGTCTATTCAAGGCAAGGCATGTTTATTTCTATAGCACATTTCATGTTCAAGACAATTCAAAGTGCTTTCCATAAAACATTAAAAGCATTACAGATGGTGCAAAGAAAACATCAAAATGTAGTAAAAGGCAGCACAACACTTTGGACCAATCAAACTAAACTGGTAGCTTTGCAGGTTTTGAGTAATTAAGGTCATAAATTGCAGCTGTGATTCACAGTTGTTGTGTGACGGTGGGGATGGCAGAATTTTGTGGGTTGTGCATCAATGTTAATTGTCCTGACTTTTCAATATGCTTATCTTTACGCTGCAACTTTAAGATTTAGACTTTCCTTACTTTTTTTAATCAAATAAAAACCAAAATTTTCTACCATCTCTATATAACTTTCATCTAACTGACAACATTCCATTTTGAAATCTATTTTAGTTTAATTTTGATCCCTTCATGTTATACATATTTCCTGTTACTCTTACCCGTTTGTAACAGACTGGACACACACATCTCCAAGGCTAGGATTTGGTATTTTACTGTGGTTTTTGTGGTCATTCACTGTTTAAAACTGAACTGTATCCCTGGTCTGCTGCGTGCTCACAAGTTTAGTGTTTAAAGCAGTTAAAGCAGCCTGGTATATGACCAGATTGGGATAGCACTTTTTTAGCTTTTAGAAAGTGGGATTTTTTGTAAGTTGCTCAAAAAGTTGAACCAGTGATAATCCTAAATTTCTAAGGTATCTTGAGAACAGTATTTGAAACATGCTGCACTAGCATTTCATAAAATATTCATGAATTAATTGGATGACGCATGCAAAAAAAACATTGACATTTTGGAGGTTGAGGAATTGGAGGATGGTGGTACGTGACTGCCAGGTGGGACAACAAAGATCTGAGTCCCATCCTGACTACTTGCTCCTTCAAATAACCTTTCTTTGAAATCCTGTTTTTGAATTCAGTCACTGTTTCTCTACACTTTCACCAGCTGTTTCATCACTGTTTTTTTACATCATAAACTACTAGTTGAGTGTTGGGTATAAAAACCAAGACAGTTGGAGTGATGAAAAACATTCATTAAAATGTCATTTTCCTGAATCGTTTGCTGCCAAGTCTATCCCCCATGGTAAAACACCCAAAATGTGCTGTGCATAAAACTTATCTCTGATACATTAACATTTAAAAGCATTCCTTTAAAAGTTATCATTGATGGGATGAAAAAGTAAAGATTTTCTCTTCATCAGCATAAATCCAGAGATTTTCTGTTACTTGATTTTTTTAATCTAGGCCTAAGAGTCTTCAGAACCTTAAAGATTATCTCAGAAGATTCATCACAAGATACAATTTGGAAAGATCATTTTTCAAAAAGCTCTAAAACAAAGCAATCTGTAAATGTTGGAAAGGGGGTACTGAAGGGAAAAGGCAAGCCAAAGCATGCCCCTGCATCTGTCAAACATGGTGGGGCTGTTTTGCAAGTATGGGCTGCAATGAAACTGGCACCCAGTCATTTATTGATCATGTCATTGCTTATGGAAACAACAGGCTGAATGCAGCATTATACAGGAACATTCATCCAAAATCAAAAGCTCCTGGATGACATTTCATCATTTTAAAAATCTTACACCATAGCTGCGCTTAAACCCTTTCCACTCAGGTATGTGAGGAGTGCACATTCAATGAAGTATACTGGGTGATTCATTTTCTTGCAACACTTCTGTTTCATCCAATTTGATAAAATTACATTTGATCATTTTATAACAGGTTTTAAAACATCCGTTTTTACAGAATAATGGTTTCACTGGTCTTATTTACTCTAACGGACTGTTTTTAGATGGTTTCCAAAGTCTCACTTTGTTCTGATGTTCATATCTAAATTCTCTTTTCTATAGGCCTGGAAGTTGTTAGGGGATTCAAGTTTTCAGGATTTAATTACATGGCCAAGATTGGCTAATTTCTACTGAATATGCTTATTCAATCAGCCCCTTTTTTTTTTACAGGATACTAATTTTTTTACTGCAGTTATAAAGGTTTTGTAAAATTTCTAACACTGGTGGCTTTACTTGACTGAATCGCATCTTTTTACCTTGGGTATGTGTGATGAATAAATGTTGCAACAGAATAGAAATATTAACATTCCTGCCAACAAAAAGGGAGGCCTATCTGCTTAAAAATAAACAAAAAACTATTTGGGGGATTGAATAATTAAAATTAGGTATTTTCTGCAGTGTCTCAAATGAATCAAAGGCTTCCAGATAGAGCAAAGCTGTGCAAACAGTTATTAGTTAGTCAGACACCAAGGGCAAATTGTTGTTTAAGGCCTCAACAGGCTTTGTATGAAACACCTCATCTTCTTAAACTCTACATGTAATTTAATTGTGCCTCACTGAACTACTAAAAAGCTTCAAATTTGTCAGAGAGCCTTGGAAAATCTATATTAATTTACATCTTTAGCATGCATTGAGATCAACTTTCAGCCTTTGTGCTGCTGTGATTTGAAGACATAAGAACATAAGCCAAAGCAAAACAGGCCTCCTTATCTTGTTTCCTCCGCTCAGCTCTTTTGTTTGCATCTTAGTCCCTTCCGCTAAAGATGCAAGCAAATAATGAGAGGGCAAACAAGATGAGATGTGGCAAAGTGTCAGACATTTAACAAAATGAGACTATATTTTGTTTTAAACCAAGGTAGGATTGACACAAATGCATCACCATTGTTTAGTTGCAGCTTAACGCTAATTATTTCTGTCTCGTGAGTATTAAATCTGTTTGTGATAAAGTGTGCCGTTACTTTTAATTCATTTCAAAGTGTGGGATTAATATGTCATGCCCCATTCAGAGGCTGCAGCTGCCAAAAAAGTTTCTGTAAAGGACATACTGGTCAATCCTCACTTTTGGCTCCTTCAGTAAGCCTCCTCTCTACTTGATCATCTTTCCTCCATGCGAGTTTTAGGACTTGACATGTCCTTCAAAGTATTTTTTAGAAAAGAATTTTGGGGTCACAAGTGGAGGATGGAGGATATGAGGGGGTGTATTTAGACAAATTAAAAAATGCTGAAAATAAGAGTTTTGTTTTCCCTCATCCTACGTGCCACCCATAATTAGCATTAGCTTGTTCCCATGCTTCACTTCATTTGCTTGATTTATACTGGAGAAAATTGTTACAAGAAAGCTTTGTTTTAGTAGTTTTATCTCTTCTTAGATTGATAACTGTTTTATTTGTTATGCATTTTATAAAAACTACTTTTTTTCATTTTTAGTAAAACATTTTAATTATGTATATGTTTTCCATAATATTGAAATGAACCAATTACGAATCATGCTGTTTAAAGTTATTAGATTATTAACTTTGCAAAAATAAGAAAGCAGCGTCTGAACAGTGGTGGAAGATTGTGGATGTTTCATTATTTTTTCATGTATTCTGTATTTCTTCAGCCAGATATGAACCAAAATAAGGTCAGATTCTCAAGTCCCAAAGTAAGCTAAATAAAGTCCATCTCTGGGACCGAGTCCACAACAAGGAGAAAGTGAAAGACAGCAATGCATGGCAGAGCTGAGGAAAAATCTGCTAGCCTGCAAAAAAGAACTTAAGTTTGCAAAAGATGATATGAATAGCCAGAAAGTTGTTAAATTAGTTTTAAACAAAGCCAAAACTTTTTTATATGATTAAGAGGTGTTTTGAGTAAGGGAAATACTATATTCCAATACAAAAACTTTATCCCTTCTGTGAGACATTGTGGCAACAGTCCAATCAGGAGATAATTGAAAAGTTCTAACAAAATCTATTAATGCAGAAGAGTTGAATTTGAAAACGTTTTGGCGATTAGACTCTGATGCATCATCTTGGCGGAGCGCTGACATGCATTAAGGAATCAAATTGGATAAAATAGATTATACAGCAAGCTAATGACCACAACCAAATCATTTATTTGGATAATAATATTCAAAAAAGAATGAAATAAACCTTTTGAAATGTCAAAATCAGAATCCTGACCTTAATTCAATAGTAATAGAATTACCTAAAGGCCCGGTCACACTGCCTTTCGCGGGTGTATCGCGGCTGAATCACGGCCAGAAATGTCTGCCCGTGAAGCAGACGCTGTTGGACGCTTTGAGATCGCGATACAG
>JBBBVU010000020.1:17776691-17786895 GCA_037177055.1 Atherinosoma microstoma | reverse complement strand
ACACACATCATACTTGTGAAACTGTTTATTCAAAAGTGAACATGACAGCAGAAAAACAGTCTTAAAGAAAAATCACATATCTTGAATGGCTGAATTAGGATGTTCTTATAATGAGCAGTTATTCTCATTCTTTGATCTGCAGTTTCAATCTGTGCACCTTCAGCACCCGAATTAAGTGTCTCTTATTAATTAACAAACAGTGTGTAACTGCAAGAGATCTCAGGATATCATTGTAGTTCATTCCAAGGTTGAAATAAAATAAAATAAAATAAAAATTCTCCATGTTTCATGCCTTAAATGCTAAAACCATTAAGAAGCTCGCCCACAATTAATGTGTGGCCACTTAATTATCTTGTTCCCACGCATTAGTTAAGCGTGGCCACAACTTAGTAATGCGTGGCCACGCATTAGTATCTCGTGGCCACGAGTTAACTTTTTTCTGTGGCTGTCACCAGACGGGCTCCGTAACCCTGAGTTTGAGTATTAGATTATGTTAATGTTACATACATCTTTATTAATCCCATCTTGTCCATCTAAGATAATACTGCTGAAATTATTCCTTTTTTTTTTTCTCTTCAAATGTATACCTTGGCAGTCACATGCAACTACTGTCTCTACCATCCAATTTTCAAAGAATCATCGACTCCCACTCTCCAAAATGTCATTTGCGGGGAGCTTGCCAAGTTACAATACTGCAGTGATGAATATAATCCATCTTTTATTCTTTTCCAACATGACTTTATAATGTAATCACTGCTACTGCCGCTGTATCACAAGTTGCTCCATACTCAGCAGTAAAAAGATTCTTATGAGAATGAATGTATGTCTGCAGAAATGGCAACAAGTAGTCTGTTAGGAAATGTTTTATTACATTTGTAGATGGCTACACTTGCTGATTTGTGACATAATGCTGAGAGGTTTCTATTATGGATGCATTTATTTCAGAATAAGAGCAAACTGAAATGTGAGAAGAGCATCACATTTTTGTGGAATACCCTGTAGTAAGACTAATCTGAGGGTTTTCCTTTATATTTAGGCAGAATCAGTTAACAACTTATAAATGTAATAAATTCAAAGTTATTCATACTTCTGATTTATAGTGACGAGTTTAACATTGGACTGACTTACTGGCTGGGGAGAGCTCAGAGAAGAGACAGGATGTAAGAAAAATACCGAATTGTTGGCGGGAGCCATTGCAAAACTCTGCCAAAGTTCAATAGAGCCGCTTTAACTTTTCAAGTTTGACTCAACGGTTATTTTTCCAAGCGCCTCCTTATGCTGTTTAATTCTTACAAGATGGAAAATTGAGTTAATTTCAGACAGTCTTTTTACTTTTTTGACAGGTAACAGGACCTGATCATTTCTCAGAGGTTAATATTGCCTTAATAATAAGAAGAATTATAATAAAGTTGTAGTGATATGTTTCAGCTTCCTATGTTACTGTCTGAATGTCTGTGCAACACAAACTGAAAAACATTTAATCATTCTCTTTATAGACTTTTTTTGTCAGTGATCTCCATTAAAAGCGAAACAACAGCAGGCACATGTCAGTATTTACACTGAACCAGATCAAAGTCACCAACAGATGAAGTGAATAACATTGATTGCTTCATTACAGGAGCGCCTGTCAAGGTATTGGGTATATTTAACAGCAAGCCAAACTGTCAGTTCGTGACATTTGAAGCAGTAATAATGAGCAAACATTAGGAGGACCAGACTGTGAAGGCCAGACGATTGGGTCAGAGCATATCCAGGGTATTCCCAGCATGCAGTGTTTTATACTTATCTATAGTGGTACTTAGAAAGGAAACCAGTGAACCACCTACAGGGTCAAGAGTTCATTTATTGCCACTTTTGTGGAGTTAAGGCTGACCCATGTCATTTGATCCAACTGAAGAGTTCCTTTAACAAATACCGTGGCTGGAAACTTTAATACAAATTATGACTAAAGAGTGTCAGAGCACACTTCCTCAGTCTGTTTACATTCCCAGGGAGCCAAATTATACCGTTTCATCTAAGCCCTTGGTGGACCTTTGATACGTACAAATTATTATTTGCTGTTAATGTCCTGACACTCTGGCCATAGCGATATTACCGTAAATGGCAGAGGGGGGGAGAAAAAAATGCTTTAACCATTATCTGCACTGGAAGAATGGGAGTGTTTCACATTACTGGGCTGGTATCAGAGCTTGTTACCTTTGTGACTGCTGCAGATGAGTCAGTATCTGCGTTGACCTCCATCCTTTATAAAAAGCAACTGCAATGAGCAAATCAGTGTCAAAACTGGACTACAGAGTAATGAGAGAAAGCATTGAAGCGTGATAAACCACACTTTCTTTCCTGTCGTGTGCAATTTTGGGATTGGAAAAAGTGGCAGAAAGCATACCAGCAGCAGAAGTAATTTGCTCTGGGCAAAATTCAGTTGAGAAACACAGTTGCGATCTTCTTGTTCCCATACGTTTACACATACCATCTATAACACTGTTAGAAAAACAGTTTCCCTTAATGGCAGTGGTTTCTTTTTGTGGGTTAATGCTCCTTGCAACACTGTAATATTTGTAAAATTTGTGATATAGCTTTGGAAACATGAGGAAGAGCTCAGGGTATTTTAGTGTCCAACTTTATAAGATTTTTCAGAAAACCTTCGAAGGTCTTGATGAATCTCTGTCTCATAGGGCCAGAGTGGTTTTTCGTGTGCACAGTACTAAAGCTACAGCCGATGTGTGTATTATCTGACTTCTACTTTCTTCTTTTCAACCTTTCAATCTTTTTCTTCTGCCTGCCACTAACTTTTTTCCTTTCTCTTTCCAGACTCTTCAGATGGGTATAAAGCATTTCTCTGGTCTTTTTGTGATGCTGTGTGTTGGTGTGGCCTTATCTCTTATAACCACAATAGCAGAGCATATTGTGTACAAGCTGGTGATCCCAAGGGTCAAGGAGCCCCGCTATAAATACTGGCTGCACACAAGTCAGGTACTGATGAACTGAGCTAAAAACACACACATGTAAACACACTTTTTTGATTTGAAATTGTCACACTCACCAAAAGAGCTTTTTTGATAATAAAAGTGTTGTAAGTTAAAATTAAATAATTGTTATTTTACTATGTGTACTATAAGCAAAGTGTCTGGTTCCTCCAGATTTGTTATGACGTTGTTAAACACGCACAGCCTCTTTTTAATTTCTGTTAATTCCACATAAACAAAGCAACCGTTAAAGAAAAACGTTACAACGTACACTGACACCTATTGTGTTGCTTGTTTTCCAGAGATTACACCGAGCCCTCAACTCAGTCTTCACAGATGACAAACTAGCAACTGTTGCCAAGCCTGAGAAAAGGTAATGTTCTTGTCTTTGAAGGCTGGTTTTTAGTGTAGCCTCAGTTTGAGTAAACACTGTAAACAAGTCCATCACGGTAGTTTCTTTTCACACTAATTATATTTCTTTTACTAATTTGATTTGAGGAAAATCCCTTTCCAAAAGTGACAGAAATGCATGTGAGCGGAGCACAGATGTTGTTTTGACTTGGGGCTTAGGCTCATTAAAACTTTAGTTAAGCAATCAGAACCAGCATTACTCATCCATTCAGGCAGCCACAAAATGTAAACAAAATGTGCAATCTTAGATGATTTGCTTCATTTTTGTGACAGAGGAAGCAGACCGCAAGATGTTTTTTACTAAGTGCAGTTTAAGTTCCCACCACTTGTGATCTTTAAATACCATAAATTTCCTACAAACCAAGTTTATTGCTTCAATTTAACAGAGATGTCATGCTGAACTCTGGAGTGCCATCATCAATCAAATATGGACTGAATAATCAAAGATCCATTCACACTAAAATTGAATGGAGGCATTTCAAGCAGGAAGGCGATTTTTCCAACCTTTAATGCCCCATTGAGCAAATTATCAGGTTGAGAATAAGTGACATCAATTAACATCCAAGTGGCTGTTAAAAGACCCATTTTTAATCAGAAACTGAATAGAATGGCCAGTCTGTTGGAAGGCAATTATCTGTAAGGAGGAAATAATCTCATACTGTCGTCAAAGTACTGCGGTTATCGGTGAGAAAAAGGTGCTGTAAATAATGAGAGCTTCTTCTTGGACAGTTCTGGTGTCCTTTTAAAGTGTGTGGTTGTCTTATGTCAGATATTTTGGGCTGTGACCCATAGTTGGATCATCCAACTCTGCTTACATCCAGTTTAGTTGGTGTATGTTGGACTGCGCCTGCATGTAGAAATCTACATGCTGCTATATTTTCACTTTTACTGATTTCAGTTTAAATAATATTTAATTTTATGCAGGACATATGTAAAGTGGTTTCATTTCTGCAGTTTATGGTCATTGAGAGCCATTAATGAGGAATTTGATATCAGAAGCATAATTTCAGCTTTATTAACTGTATTACAAATGTGACTTTTGAGGGCAAAGTTGTATTTAAATCTGAAAAAAAGGAAAAATTAAACCGTTTTACAGTAATTGGAAATTGTTTATTTGTAAGTTTTTAATGGCAAACATTGATTTCTGTTTCAAAAGGATGCCATGGGAACATTTCTAAACAACACTGAGGTTGTAACCATTATGTACCATGTTGTCAAAGCATCATTTAATTAAATATTGTTTCTTTCCATAATGCATTTGTTCATTTTACATTCACATAGTCACGTGCATCAGTTTAATATTCTATCAATAGGTTCTTGTTAATGTAGTTGCTTATTATAAATTCACTCACAGGGTTTTTCCACATTTCTTAATATTTTTCCATATTGTTAACTATAATATGTTTTTTTCTATTGTTTGAGAGAACAAAGAGCTACAAAAACAATTAAATTTAATTCAACTTTATTTGTATAGCGGCAATTCACAACAATGTCATCTCAGGGCACTTCACCGACAATCAATTCGAGCCGATCTGTTGTCATCCAATCAGTATCAAAACACTGATGACAAGATGGAACAAATGACGTACTCACTGACATAGCAAGCTGTATTCTTCCTTTTTTGCTTCCTGATTGACTTTAACCAGAGTGAGAATGTCTTGAACTTGGGCATTGATTTTTTTTTTCTAAGTAATGTGATGGTGGACTTGTGAGCTGAGCTGGATGTCCAACTCCAACTTCCTATATGTTGCACTAAGGGGTTAACTGGTGTTTAATTAATGTAGGACTTTTTATGGCAGAGATTATAAAGTTAAAATGGGACAAGTTCAGGCCTATCAATGAGGACTGAATTACATTTCTGCACCTCTGCATGTTAGTCATTGAACATGAAGAAAAAACATCCTATATACGTAATTATTGCACCTGTAATTCTCCTTGAACCTAATATATCATACTACACCATTTATTGCATTCAGCAGAGCACATGTCTGAACCACGGCAATGACAATGATAAACATTTAAACCAGTGGTAGGCCTCTGATCAGCCTTTTAGAGAAATCCAAAAGATCATGAAAAATAAATAAAATGAAAGTGCTGTTAAAACATTTTCTCTTCTACGATCTTCTTTGATCTTTGACAATTTTTTTTTCCCAGAGCATTTGAGCCAAATAAAACAGAGAAAACTGCTAAACATTGTTTAACATGCAACAGAAGAATCTACTTTATCTGATTTTATATCAAAATATAGTAATATGTACTGATTTTTTTCACAGTGCCGCATTTTTCCTACTGTTATACAAGCTTTATTTTTTTGCAAAATTACTGCCATGAGAAATCTGTAACCTTGGGAGGTCTTACCGTGTTTTGTGTGTGGTAAAACTTCTTTTCTTTACAGCAGTGACAGTAAACACGGTGCCCTTAGATCAACTACACTGTTAGTAGCACAATTAAACCTTCATGAAACATAGTATGGATTGTTCAGTAAACTTCAACTGGTAGAAAAGGGATATTTTTAGCTGCTAACTCCCGGTGCTTTTCATGCTAATACAAAGACTACATGTTGAGAGAAAGTTGTTGCTCTGAGGACTTTAGCGATATGTTTTTCTTGATGTATTGTTCAGTCTAATCCAACCCGACTTTCTCCATCACAGATCACAGTTTAAGGAACACTGACACAAAAGTGACCAATTTCTGATTAACTGAAAGCCTTTACTTTGCTCTACACGCTCTACATAAGCCTTGCAATTTCATTCTGACACAACCGTAGTATGTCACATTTCACCATTGCTCGTGTTCAGATGTATTTTTAATTTTTTTTACCAAAAGCATTTGCTGAGCAAACAGATTATATTTTATTACACTCTGCATGAAAAATTCAGCTGCACTCTATTTCACATCTATCCCTACTTAACACAGCACACTGAGGGGACTCTCAGGTAGAGCTCTCAAAGTGGGGATTAAATACACGTAATGATTATGGAGACAAGTCCATGTGAGGGATGCCTGCAGTAATGAGGATAGACTGCCTACTCTTGCATAATTACACTCATTCAATCACGTTCCTCTGCATCGTGCCTGCATGCTGTCTCAGAGTCAGAAATTATTACGGTCTTATTTCAGCGTCTTACAGAAACTTGAGGCTGTGTCAAATGTCAGCTTGGCAAGCACTGTACTGAATTTTAATAATCTTCATATTTAATGTACAAAATTTTATACAGTGAACGGCTTCATCTTTGGAGGTTTTATAACACAATAACCCATAGAGTATCAGCATCAGTCTTATACCACTACAGTACTGGAAGTCTGCACGGAAGCCTTGTGTGACCAAATGGAGCACGTGGGTTGAAATTAAATTGGCTACGATTACTACTAAGGATCGAACCATAATGTATTTAATTTCCTAACTATGTTAATAGGGCTGTAGAAAAAACCAAAGGCTTCTGTCTGAGAGAATTAAGAGCAGGCTCATTAATACCATGAAACACTCTCGGATGGCCAATTAGAATTGTACGATTTAGTATCAAGCTGAAAAAGCCACACACACACAGGCTGAAATTGAAAGTCTGAGCACTTCTCGTAAATGTATAAGTTCTTGTTTGTATGGATATCAAGAGAGAGGAGACAAAAGCTGGACACTGGGCTCTCAGACAGGTTGAGTTAAAAATAAGAGAATATATTGATGAAGTGATGGCAGAAGATGGTAGGGAAGACAAGCTATTGTTAAAAGCAGTTGGAAAATCCAGGTGAAGGCAGATTGAGTTCAGATGAAGTCCAAAGACAACGAGCTAGGTTAATTAAGACAAAAAGACAGCAAAATATTAACCCCAAGACTTAACAATTACTTGTATTTGAGCTTCCATTCTCAATATGATGAAGTTCTTACAAGAAGCCTGAATTGTTTTGGTATTTTGTGAAACATGAAACATTGTTTAGAGGGTTTCCTTTTGTTTTTTTGTTTTTTTTATCTTTAGTTCATAAACTTAGCACGAAAAGTAAGGATATGTGTGTTTAGTAGATTATTTCTTTCCTTTTATTATACCAATTGGTGATGTACTGTATTATCAGAATAAAGCCAGATCAGTCACCCGTACAACAAGGTACAACTAGTACGGATTGTACTTCTGTGAAATAAGCAACATATTTAAACGTGTGGGTAATGCCCCCCAGAAGTGTGCCAAAATCACCTGCAATGTTCTCCAGTTGAAATTCACACTTGTTTTGAGATGCAAATGCTGCCAGGTGTGTGTCAGTATGATTGACACCTGATTGGCATGCAACTGATACACAGACATATCGAAATGAGGTTCTGGAGCCAGTGGCAGTCCCATATCTTCTGAATCTGGATCCTACCTCCATCCTCTAGGATGACACAGAATACCTCCAGAATTTGGGAGTGGAGAGGATGGAATGGACCTGTCATGAGTCCAGACCTCAACCCAATCAAACACTTGTAGGATCAGCTGTAAAGATGGACCAACACAACTGCGGTGATTGATGTTCAAAGCTGTTGCGGCTGTGTATGGATCTTCCACATGCTGCTAACTGAGGTCCATGACAGTGTGAAATGAATAGATTGTAAAAGTGTCCAATATATGTAGTTTTTTCCTTATTACTGGAGGAGAGTGCAAACATGTAATCCACCAAGCAACTCAAAACAAGCAGAAGAGAATATTGTGTTGCTCACTGCACAGAAGCATAATCCTTACAAGTTATACCTTGTTGTAAAGGTGAATAATCAGGCTTTCACCTACTGGTATTAATAAAGGGGAAAAATAGTTACCCAAACATAGATTTCCTTCCTTTTTGTGCTAGATTTATTTTTCGCCGAAGTAAAACCACAATATAGTTAGATAAACATAAACTGATAGCAGAAATGTGATTCAGAAATACTGACATGAAGTAATTTGATGATTCAGTGAGTTTTTGGATGATACATGTGATGGCCAAGGGGTTACTCAATTTCTCGCTCAAGGACACTCGAGCGGGATGCACTTAATGCCCTGCTTGTTGAAGCATGGCCTCCCCTTTTTGCATCAAGTGTCTGTTGGCCGATAACGACATCTGTACTGACAGATGGGTTGGGGGGAAAAAGCCTTTGTTGATGAAATATTGCCTGAGTCATGGTCTGGAAAAGTGCAGCAGGTAAATGTGAACAGACTGATCTCTTTTCAAAGGCAGAGATGGTTAGCATTAAAGAGAAAAGTAACAGATTATTATTGAAGAGTGTCGGATAATTTTGTAGCTGTAAGCTGTAAGGGCAAATATAAAACCTTCATTCAAATGTAAGTGGATGATTGACCCTGAAATTTGGAAGAAAGGGTGAAGAAGTATTTGTGGAAATAATATGGAGGGATGAGACAGCTGGAAAAAGGATGAGGCAGGAGTTAGTTCTTTTGGAAGAGACAGAAACTTGGGAAAGAAGTTGGGTAACACTAAATTATTTCTCTGTGTAGGTAGAAAAAAAGAAAAAAAATTATTACTTGCACTTTTGTACAGACTTCTGACTTCTTGTACTGTAAACGGAATCTAAAACCAAAGCCTTCTACTTGGATTTGAGGTAGAAATGGAGAAATACACAAATACCAGTGAGAGGAACATAGATATAAGATTTCAAATGAGTGTATTTTAACTTGCTTATCCACATAATCGGGGACACTGAATGGTACACTGGTACATTAAATACTTGAGTTTAGAGAGACAAATGAGAAAAATAATGAGAAATCTCAGATAGTCTCGTCAGTTTATTTTAATGATTGAAAAGTTTATTTTATCAAAGATCCTTACAGTAGATTTTATATGTAGACTCCTGTATGAACACATCAGGAAGCATTTAATAGAAGTTTGGTGGGAAAATAACATCAGAGCAAAGGGTCATTTTAGTTAGCGCGGACAGACTGGAGGCTTTGAAATACCAATAAAAGAATCATCGTTATTGACTTCAAATATTTCCAAACAGCGACAGAATGCTTTCAGTATAATCGAAGAAAAAAATAAAAATCTAATTCACCCATGAAAGCCGCAAGTAGATTTTAGAAAAAGATAGAAAAAGGTCAAGATCGGTTAAGATAAAAACATAAAAGTAAGTCGAAGACCTCAGGCTTTTAGCTGTGACTTAAAGCCTACCAGTTATCAGCAGTTACATGAAGTACATGTTAATAGCACAACCATCAAACATTGTCAGTCTCAGAATTTCTTTGAAAAAACTGAAATTTGTCAGTTCTAGCACTTGTAAGCAATACGTACCACACAAAGTTGTTGAAACTGTAGAGGTTATTTTAAGATTTGGGGCTTTAGAGATCTGATAATCTTAATGTTATTTCAAATACTCTTTCATTGCAACCATGCTCTAAGCACAGGTGCCCTTTTGCCAGAAGCTTAGTATATACAGTATGTCTTTTAATATGAGATTCTTTTCATGTTCATATATTCAGATGTCATCTTTTAGTTTAAAGTCTCTTTTGATGTCAGGAATATCTCATTAGATCTCTCTTGTCACTTCTTCTTTTCGCCTGCAAGAATAGCTTTGATTCCGAGAGCTTCAGTCCTGGCAGATCTGGCCCAATAACAGTTAAAACCCATTCCTCTTACAACAGGAAATATTGGTGTAGCACCTCTGTCCAATTCTGGGTGGAGACACTTCAATCTAGGTCCTATAGGAGTTACATATGGGGGTATTATCCTATCTTTAATCAAGAGCGTAATTGTTCGATTTGAGAGGAAGATTTCTGGTTTTCGCACTCATATATCATCCTGCTCTCTCTTAAAACTCTGCTCTCACACTCAAAAAGTACCTTCTTGCTCTCAAATATATCATTCTTCCTTTCAAA
>JBBBVU010000020.1:17751132-17762341 GCA_037177055.1 Atherinosoma microstoma | reverse complement strand
CTATCTATCTATCTATCTATCTATCTATCTATCTATCTATCTATCTATCTATCTATCTATCTATCTATCTAATCTATTTTCAACCATATGAACATGTCTAACGGTCTTGTGATCCCTCAGCTCAACATTGATTCGTATTGCATAGTTTAAAGCTAAAGACATCGGTGTTCAGCGTTAAATTCAGGGAATTCTTTTCAATAGAAGGATAATGCAACTGTACTTTTAAGCTGCAGATGAACCAACAAAGAAGGGAAGGATTTTTATGCTGCAGAACAAACTAAAATCAATCTTTCAAAATTCAGACAAACACAAGGACATACATGTTTCCGTTTTATTCCATCGAGGTAACTTCATAATGCTGTCAAAGGGGACAGCAACCATCTTTGGTCACGTTTTCGTGCATTTCTTTTACTTTACACACACAATAAAAATCACAAGAGAGCACATTGTTTTCTACTGACTATTTAATTTTTGGACAAACCAAGAAAAAAAAATATATGTAGCATTTCTGACGAAATACTTTTTTATTTTTTGTTCTTAAAGTAAAAGACAGTTATAATCACAATGATCATGAGTAATATATATAAAACATCTTGACTTCTCTCTTCATGCTGGGCATATCTTCCAATAGGAAAAGGAGTCACAACATTGCATCACAATCCACTGGTGGGTTGGGGAGGGGGAGGGGTGCCTCGAGGAGGAAAAGTGAAGCAGGAGTCATCGAAAAGGGCTAGCCCAGCCTCAAATGAATCTCTCAGTATCACTTAGTACATCTGTGTCTCAGTTATGAGGATATCTTCCACTGGAATATCTATTTATATTATTTCTGAACCCCACAGTAGTGGAATCTTTATGTTGATCTGACACGGGCCAGCCCCACTGGACATGGCTCTAGAGATGTTTTTATCAACATGAGAGTGAATGAGGAAATTGAGGTGAAAGACACTCATATGGAGCATTTCAACCAGTGACATTTTCAAACATTGCTGTTATATATATTCATGTATATCAGGTGATGCTAAACTCCATCTTTGTGACTCAGTAGGTATCGTTGACTCTTCCTCACATTTCCTCCAAAAGGGAGAGGAGTTTATTTTTTTCCCCAAATCACCTAAACTGACACCAAAACATATCCATGTTTACAGCAGGCAAACAGGTCCAAATGGATCATAGTAGTCATACAGATTAACAAAAAATCCTTAAAAAATATGACCTGATAATGGTCAATTAATGTACAGAGAGATAATAAAAAGAAGGTTTCTTTTTTTTTCCTGTACAAATGACAAACACCACAGAACAACATCGATAATTTTTCCATTGCAGAGTTTTCAGACGGAGTGGGATGGACGTGGTGACTGACGAGGCATTCCAGCCGACAGGATGCAATGTAAAACAGAGCAAGTCGGCCGACGGGAAGTGCACTGGTTTAACATTGTCAGGATAGGCTACAGCACTCGCTCATACAAAATGTACAAAACACCACCCTCTAACAACAAACAGCACACCTTGGAGGACATAAACGTCCCATGTTTTAAATGATTTCACGTACCTGGGAAAAAAGAAAAAAAATCCTGTGCTTACAGTAAGTTGGCTTTGTGAAGAGTGATCTGTGCCTCTTGGTGGGTATAATTGAGAATAGCCAAACCCCATGAAAACCATTAGAAACATAGAGTATTGTGTCCCCCAGGTGATTGAAACAGATAAATCAGGAGTGTTTTTAGTAAGCATTCGGCGCCACGTGGCATGCGTCCTCGTCATTATGTCTGGAAGTGCTGTGGAGACGCAAACGTGACCCGGTGCTGCCCCCTTAGTCATGTGACCTCCGTCATCGACGCTGAGTGGTTCTGAAAATGCAGGTTGGAGGGGGAATGAAAAAAGGGAGTATAAGGATTGCGAGAGATAAGGGCGGGAATATTATGGAAGGAAGCAGGGGTAGGGAAAGGTGTGGAAATGATGAGATACAGGAAGGTCAATTTTAAGTGGTGCAAGAAGTGCTCTGTGTGATATCCTGTGAATTTGGCGAGGAAGACAGACAGTGAAAATATCATGCCTGACGTGTTACTTGTTTGTGTAGAAAAAAACAAAGAAAGAAAGGAAGATGTGACTGAAAATTAAATCTTATCTTCAGATAAAAAGCAGAGGACAATAAAAAAAAAACAGTTAAAACGAGCTGCTTCTAATTACAGTACAAGAAAAGGTCCAGTACACCAAATTCAAAATTGTCAAAGGTCAGTTTTTCGTGTTAAGCCAAAAACCTTGAGGGAGTTTTTCCGATTATTTTATGGAAAGGTAACGCTCATCACACACTTTAAAGTTGTTGTGGATCCAGGTTAAGTAATTTTAGCTACCTGTGCGCTGAGGGTTTCCAGTGGGCTCTCTACACGGGGGAAAGTCATCAGAGGCAGGCCGCGGTAGTCCTCAGTTTTCTGCTTAGCTGCTGAACCATGAACACCTTTAAAGTTGTTCACAACACATATACCCTGAAAGAAGGAGAGGAGTTTGACATTAAGAGTACGGCTGGTACAGAAATGTGACAAATCATACCAATGCTACAAAAAGATGCCATTCATCCTCGCACTGCATCAGATTGGATCATAATGTTCCCCTCGCAAGTCAGACTTTTTTTTATCAAGATGTAAACATATTTAATCAACACTTAAAATCAGCTATTTTAACATAGATGTTTTTTGTTATTGACTCACTTTTGCCACAAGCCTAAAGTGGCCATTTGAAGAATTGCAGTTTATGGCACCTCCCATTTACTTTGAGTTTTTAATCACAGAAGATGCCCCTTCATGTTAACATCAACAATACCTACATTCAAATTCAAGCCCAATTCCAAAAAGCTGGTTAGTTGTGTAAAATGTAAATAAAGAAAAGAAAACCTCCAATTTTGAAAGTAATACTTTTTTACAATTCACATACAGTATTAACTTATTTTGATTTTGATGGCAGCTTTAAAAAAACATTTGGACAGGTACAACAAAAGGCTGGTAAAGTTTAGCTGGCAACAGGTCCATATTGTATAAAAAGAGTACTACAGAGAGGCAGAGTCTTTCCGAAATAAAGATGGTCAGAGGTTCAGCAATCTGCTAGAAACTGCAAATTGTAATGGAGCTCCACAATAATCTTCCCCATCTTTGCCACAAGTTGCAAAGACTTTGAATATCCATACGCCACAAAGAACAAAATACCATCAAAAGCTTCAAAGAATCTGGAGGCACTTCTGGGCACAACAGACTCAACCTAACTCAGTACTGGATGTCTATGATCTTAAGATCCCTGCCCCACCAGGGCAGCGAGTGTTAGAAAGGAAGGGCACCCTGTAACAGATATATTTGTTTAATTAACCCTACACCTAAGACCTCACTGGAACTAAAAGATACACAGAGGTGAAATACACTCTTAGACCGTTTAAGGACTGTTTAAACAGGACTGTTTAAGTTCTGCTTGTAGGTTTTTTCAAAATGTACCTCTAGTGTGGTGTGATATAACACCAAAATGTGCTCATTTGTAAACCTAAAGAGCACGATCTGAAAGTGATAAGGCCATTAGTTACATATGCAGGTATGATATTTCATGTATATCCACATCTACATGTGATATAATGATGTATAACTTATTTCGTGTGCATCCATCTTACAGCCGCTGAGATATTCCACTTTTCTTTTTGGGTTGGGCTTTAAAGGGTTAGGTTTGACCTGCTTTAATTATTCTCTATGGTTTTAATCCATAAATCCTAAACAAAGACTAATTTGAGCCTGTGCACAAATTACAGTCACTCATAAAATCTGTGTTTATTTGCCCATGAGTCAGGTTCTTTTGAGAGTAGATACACAAAAACCCTTCCCGCTTCTGTGAACTACTCCATCTTCTAACCAAAGCCAGCTGCCTGAAGGAGATCCTATCCCACCAGACACCAACCATGCCCTAAGGCAGCATAAAGGAGATGAAGCAGACTCACTCACTGCTGGAGGTTTCTCCAGGTGTTCCTGTTTGTGGCAGTTCATGGACCCTGAGTCTCTAGTGCTCCAACATCAAGAAAATTAGTGAATTAGAGACTGAAGACCAATATCTGAAAATGGCTCTCCGGCACCATAATGAATTCCTCATGTCGATATCCGAACGAGAACGTCGAAGCTGTCAGCTGGTGTAGCTGCTTTAAATACATCTCTGTCAAACGCTTAACCTCTAATTTTAAGTCAGTGGATGAACCTCTCCCATAACCTTAGGTGACTGCTTCTTTCCATTTTGTGTCCTGTCACTGAGGCAAATGGCCCTGCTAAGCTGTCACCTACTTTTTCAGGTAAGAGCAAAGAGAAATGTGAACTAACATTTTAAACCTTAAATTAAGTGCCAAAGAAATCAGGTTACTTTAAGGTCTTATTACAAGGTAATAACACTCTAACAGGATGTAAGAGTAAGATGACAAAGAAACTTGGTCTCTTATCTTATGTAATACCCCAAAGAATGTAAACCTTTTATATGGCATTTCAACATAACTTCCAAGCCTTGAATTAAAGAGACACGTTGTTACTCCATTTAAGTTAGATGGGATTTTACCTCTATAAGACAGCGTGTGCCACCTTTCCCTTGGATGAAGTGGAAACCTGTCCTCCTGTGAGCCAAAACCAAAAGCTCAACACTGATCCTTCAATCTGCTGCCTGAGGACAAATCTCTCCAAAGACCAAAGGTATTTTCTGGTTAATGAGTCCTTTCAGATCTCTTCTTTGAGAACACAGACAGCACAAGGATTTTAAAAACAGCGGCTTTCTTCACTCTCCTTATCAATTAATATCCCTTGGGGTAGCAATCCATCAAACTGGTGTAGCTCACAGATGACAAGACCTAGATGAGCTCCATGCGGATTATTAGGTACATGTGTAGGAGAGATGAAGCCCTCCTCAGTTCATGTTGTAATGATAATAAGCTAGAAATTACCTATTTAAAAATCGCTGAGGTAATGATTGACTTTCTTCCTCTAGAGGTCACAGAATCAATGTATGTCCGTTTTTAAAAGGTCATTTTCTGAAAGCTTACATTTAAATGTGCTTCCTAATCTTTAAAGACAAGAAGCCCCGTTTTGCTGCCATAATGGAAAAAAAATCCAGCAACTACAACTAGATATCATGTGTTTTTATGGTTATATAAGCACGTATTCATATCTACATCATCAATAAACCTCCCACAGTTGCTTTCCTATTGCTCAACCTTGACACTTGATATCTTCTAACCACCCTGTCAATCTCAGTTTATGTAAACATGTAAAGATTCTCTGGAAGGGAGTCCTACCAGCATCACTCTCTGCATCTACAAATAATTCAGAGCTTTAAAAAATGAACAGAGGGCTCTGGAACCAATCTTTGATCAAGACAGTAAAATAAAGGAGGATGCGTCTGAAGATTTAGACCAACTTCAGGTCAATTCTGAGTCTGATGATTCTGATAATGAACCAAATGATGAAACTGCGATCAATATTCCTTCAAGCAAGGCATTCATATAAAGAATGGTGAATTACAGTAGTCTTCATCCCCAAATATATGTCAGGAAAACTGTGCCATGGCCCACTGGGATGGCAGTGAATAGCGTGACGGACATCAAGTCAGCTTTTGAGCTGGTCATACTCAACTCCATTTAAAGATAAAAATCTAGTCAAAATGAGAGTCAAAATGTTGTTTTTTTTTCTTTTTTATCTCATCAATGTCATGTAAAGCAAGTGTATTTTATATGTAAAGCTTGGCTATGTAAATTAAGAAATGTTTTAACATGGATTAATTTATGAAAAGTAGGTAAATTATCCTCGCTGAACTATGACCTGTGGGAGTTAAAAAGCACCAACACACTAGAAATTGATTGAAGTGGTTAATACTAAAGCTAATAATGATATACAAATAATGTTTATTGCCATTTTTAAATCAAAAAGGTTCTGGTTCAAGGATGTTCCTGAAAAAAAGTAAAAGTACTGTAACATGTTATAGAATTTTGATCAAGGAACTGGAGCTGGAGCTGGAGCTGGAGCTGTTCAAGGCACAATAAATTTAGGTCTGTTCAGTTTTGGCCAGGGATATTTTTTTTCTATTCTTTTCTACTGTTTTTAATCTAAAACACAATAAAATACATTTTTCCAGACATTATCAGAGCATGAGTTTACAATATTAATATCTGCGTCTATTATTTGATTCAGTTGTGCACTAATATGGTAACTTTGCTTTTGCCTGTCAATTTTTAGATTTATACCCATGAGCTGTTCAGTTCTGTTTGGCACGGTCACAGCACAGTACCAACTCAGATAAGAATTACCCAGCCTCCTCATCTTCATTTCTATCCACATCTTCACATCATGCCACTATCACTGTATCTTGAAAGTTACAGCTCCTTTGCTGACTTACCTTGCTAACATCGAATGTTCAGCAGCTATCATGTCTGCATATAACAACTTGATAAAGACCATTACTTTGTCAAAATGTCTTACTAGATGAAAGAACAATAAATTACATTTTTACCTGACAAAATGTGGAAATCGGAATTGATAAACATGACCTATGATGCTAAGTTGAACGTCCAACTCATTGTTTACATTCAGTTTGATTCATCCGGTTAAGTTCCGATTTATCATTAAATGCAGCAACAACAAGACATGTACGAGAAACCCCCGATCACATATAAATTAATTACGGTAAAAAGAGTTTCCCTTCAAAGACTTCAATAAAACATATAGAAACCACTGTGGCTCATCCCATGCCCTAAAAACCACCACAGATATATCATTAAGCCCTAAGGAAATTAAGTCAGAGTGTGGGAAAAAAAATAGTGCATATGCCTTCTTTAAAGTGTACAAACAAGTTCTTGAATACTAAATGATTCAGTGCAATGCACTCCTCTCAGAATTTAGGTCAAGATGGTCTCAGATGAAGAAGCAAAATGAGTACTGCTACAAGAAGAAGCAACAGTCTTGTCAGCTAGTTAACGGTTCTGCCTCAGGCTTCGGACAGCAACTGTCATTTTTCAGGTAACATCAGGCTCTCCAAAACGCAGATTATCCTTAAACTAATAAACAAATACATTAGCATATTGGAACTTGGCAGTGAACAATTAAAGTAAAAGCAATAGGACAATGGCTCCACTCAGGAATCTAGCCAGTAGGCTAAACCAAAGCTAACTCATCATGACAAAACCGATTTTTGAGTTTCTATTGCTATTGTCTCTTTTATGCAAGGTAGAGTTTGAACACGCCTACTCATTTTAGGTAAAATGTCATTTTTTAAAAGGTACTTTGCAAATCATAATGCTTATTCTGATGCATAAACAACTAGTATTGTAATATGTATACAATGATGGTCTACCCTAAGCCTCCAATGCCCATATTATAAGCCCACATTTCCTCTCTTCTGACTCGTCCCTCTTCGTCTTCTTACAATCCTTCCTGTTTGATGCCCAGGACACAGCAGCAATTACAGGTAATAAAGCCTCTGAGGCTGATAAATAAACCTTTTGTGAATCCCTTCACCTTCCTTCATACTTAGTGGGCTTTTCAGTGCAGCCCAGAACAATCCTGGGGTTTCAGCAATAATCACTACCCCTGCATTTTAAACACTGCATAAAATCAGATGTTGAGAAGGGCACATTCATTTTCAGTAGATACAGGCGCAAAGCCGTTTGGCAACACTTTGCTCCTGACGTTACGCTATGAACAACTAACCTGGGAAATGATGGTCTTGTGTAAAATCTGCACATTTATCTCTCGTTATGGCAACTGTTTTAATAATCCAGTTAACAACATCTGTTTCCTCTGGAGAACAAAACCAGAATTGATCAGATTATCTTTGAATTAAACAAAATAGTTATTCAAACCTGACAGTTACCTCAACTTTCTTTTCCACCTCTTCCTCACCATGTTCTTTGAAAGCCTGACCAACTGCTGATCTCAGTAGAAAATCCAAGTGCCACCTCGGTACTTTCTCTCCTTTCTTCTCTTCTCCTATTCCAGCCAATCAACTAATGCATCCATAACTTCAGCCCTCTATCCTTAAATTACCTGTTTCTTTCAAGTCTAGCATAAACTATGCGCCATGCTGTCTTAACATATTCTCCCTCTGTCACCTTTTCACTAAGAATCCTTTAGGCTTACTCAGTAACCTCGCCATTTAATATTTATCATCTGAAAAGTCATCCTGGTTTTGTTCTCTCTTTCCCCAGACATTTTGCCCATTCCTTTGTTCTCACCAGAAACAGTGCAATGGCTGATCCCAATATAAATCCAGCCACTACATCTGAGCAGTGGTTTCGATATTCTGAGACTCGGTTGAGGCCGGTGAGGAAGGCCGAGCAGAGCGTGCCCAGACAGAGCACAGGCTTGGCCAGGCGGCTGGACTTGGTCTTGATTGTGCTGGTGATGTACATCTAGAGAGAAGGACAACAAGGAAATCAGACAAAAGACCTTGAGGATTCAAAGACTATGGTCTTAAGTGTGTCTCAAATGTATACCAAGACCCCCCCCCCCCCACACACACACACTCCTTGATTTAGGGAGACGCAAAAAGACTGTCTAATGTAGAGCAATCAAAGGTGTTCCCACAGATTTGAAGTCAAAAACTTTACACATTCAAGACAGCACAAAATCCCCAGTGGCATAGTAAAACAGTTTAAGAAAGATGTGAAAACCTTGCATCATAGGTATGGATTAACTCTTCAAAACAAAGAAGTTTTTTCACAAAGAATAAAAGATTACAAGATGAACCTATTAAATGAACCAGTAAAACCACTATTTATATTTACAGTTTCTCTTCTTCTTTCTTTAATTGTTATATCATCCAATGTGAAAAAAGGACCTGAATATTTCAAAAGTCTCTTTCTGTATTGATGATGCTGACAAAATCCTCACTCACTCTTTCTCATGTCAAATAGGTGTGCTTTTTCTTTTTAAAAAAGACCCTTTTTTATGTTTTTCTTAAAACGATTCTACAAAACTGGAAATACAATAAGTCAGTCTTAGTCTGTGTGAAATATCCCCAGTTTCAAGAAAAATCTTGTGAATTTTTGCCAATTCTTCTATAAATATCAACCAACAAAATTAAAGAAAAAAAATACAAAGGCAGAGATCTACATAGCAAATATTCCTCCTAAAAGGATATTTTTACCATCCTAAATTGTGCAAATTCACTTGCTTTTGTCCAAAATGAGAAATTTTGAAGATTTACATTTGCATCTTCATCTTTTAATAAACTGCCAGTAAATTCTCACATTTTGAACAATTTCAGCCTTCCTTCTGGTCAAAAAAAATCCTTTGAAGAGTAATAAAAATCCAAAGTTCTGCAAGTGTTTATCAAATGAATATATTAGCTTTAACATAATTTCAAAGAGCCCATTCAATCTTGTTGTTTTTGCTTTGGATGTCTGCTAACAAAGGTTTTTTTGCCTTAACGGTAAGAAAAACCACATTATCTCAAACTGCACATTGCTGCACGACGTCATCATTTTCTCTCTGAAATACTGTTTTAGCTTCAGTCTCTTCAAACACTACAGCTTCTCTGATTGGTCAACTGATAAATGTGAGAGTATGAAACAGCTGCCTATTCTTTGTGGGGTGGCAAACTTTCCGCCAGATAGGCCTAGTGCAAATGTGTTCAGTGGTACTGAAATATAAACTATAAACTACGTGTTTCAGGCAGTTCAGGAGTATCGTTTTTGACGGGGGGGGGGGGGACCTGCTAACTCCATGTTCACAAAATTTGAATACAATAAAAGTTTAACAAGGCTTAAAAGGAAAAAGGAGAAAAAGAAGAGCTTCCCGATTGGGCGCTTCCTGCTCACCGTCAGGTAAACAGCAGAGTAAACGCTCAGCGAAGCTTCCTTGGATGGGAACGAGCGGCGCGCGTTCTCCACAACAATGGGGTTCCCGGTGCAAATGTTGCCATTGACGATAAACTGGTGATTGAATCGACACTCCGTGCCGGTGTAGTTGGGCTTGCAGACGGACAGAAAGTAAGGCGAGAGACCTCCGGTCACCACCTGGCCTGCGTTAACGAAGATGTCTGTGGCAAACAGACCAAATGCAAACACACCTGGAGCACACAGACAGAAATGAGCATTAAAAACAACAAACTCGCAGCGATGGCGCCGACATTTAAACATGCTAAAATACATTTCTGCTACTTGCACTCTGAGGTATTTTTTGACTGTATCCAGACGATTCCCAAAGCCACCTGATGATGTTATGTGGACTATATTCATTTCATATTCACTCACTGAAAACATCATTGAATCCCCTACTCTACAAATCATCCGCTGCTGTTAAGCCATAAAATGACCAAATGCGAATGATCCAAAACGATTTGGCATGGAGCACCTGTAAGTGTGACGCGGTGGAATACAAAGCGATTAGCTCCACTAGGAATGAATGCATGAGCTCATTTTTTCTAAATTGCTTTGTTTACATGTCATATGGGAGCTGATTAAATGAGAACGTGGAGTTAACTGCTTCAGTGAATTCACTGAAGATATTTCTTGAATGAACACAGATAATCTGACTTGAATGCAAACCATTTTGACCCTGATGTTCAGGTGTTAACAGCGTCATATGGAGCCGATTTAAGGAGAGATCGTGCTGCAGCAAAGACGAGTTTGTTTTTAACTTAAGAGCGGAGGAGGGATAAGCTGTTGGATGGTGGAAATGAACTACATTTAAATTGCCAGGAAAAGAAAGTGAACAAGAGACAGAGAAGGAAACAAAGACAGAAAAAAAACTGCATTTAATAAGAATGATTGCACTGACACTTTCAGCCCTCCAACTCTGACCCGTGTCAGCGTCTGCCGTCTTTTGGCTGTGAAATATGGCTGCTGATTATCTGGCCTGCTTAGCCATGAAATTACTGTCCTTTGTATTGTCATCCAGGGAGGGGGGGTGGTGGCGGATTGCTGGGGTGTGTGTGTCAAGGGGTGTCTGTGAGGGGCACAGGGACATGATTGTGTGAAGGGCATTGGGAAATGAAGAGGGGGGATTAGGGTGATGGGAGAGCAGATGGGAGGGAGCAAGAGAGCGAGAAATGAAAAGCTTCAATGATCCTTCAGATCTGAACGATTGCTCAATAACAGATAGAAATATAATTTAGGTGAATTACACAATGAATGTATATATATCTATATCTATAGATCTATATATATATATATATATATATATATATAGATCTATAGATATATAGATATAGATCG
>JBBBVU010000020.1:17732652-17746360 GCA_037177055.1 Atherinosoma microstoma | reverse complement strand
GTGTGTGTGTGTGTGTGTGTGTGTGTGTGTGTGTGTGTGTGTGTGTGTGTGTGTGTGTGTGTGTGTGTGTGTGATTTGTTCTATTTTGCAGTGGTGCTCTCATTTTGTCTTCTGTCACAAATCCCGTCCATCCCTTTCCTGCATAACAGTGCAGTTTAAGTCCACTCTAAAAGCCCTTGCTCACTTCCCACGATGTTGTGTTGCATTTTTTCAGCTCCAATCAACATCAGGTTTGTATGTAATTCTTTACTTTAAGTAGTCTGACAATAAACAACAAGTATAAGTTGCTTTTTTAAAGAATGATGAAAATAAAACATCTTCTAAAGACAGGGTATTATCATTCAAAGTAATTGTTATTATAAAAAATGTTATAAAAAAAAAAAAACACAATGTAAGACACTGGAAACTGAGGAGTCCAATTCTGCCCTCGGTGAAATAGTGAACAAACGTGAAAGCCAACGAGCCAATAATTTTCACTAATTTTCCCAGCTGACCTTGAGAAACTGCGACATGTCCTCAAGCTGTTTATTAAACTGTCCTGAACATCGACACTGCCTTTACTAGATCAGCATTTTGTAAGAACATCAAGCTATCTATCATCATCTCATCTCTGAAGATGATTAGACTGACCGGTTAATGGCTGAAAAAGTTGGCTGACGATTGTGTGAATACGACCCATCTAACTTCCACTGATCCTTGCTGGTCTGGTCATGTGGAACACTCTACTTAAATCACTGTCTCTGTGCTAATTGGCCAACATCTCAGCCCTGTTGCCATTAATTCTGATTGCCTGCTCCTCTGTTTTATGAGGCATGTGGAGACTGAGCAATATATATATATATATATATATGTGTGTGTGTGTGTGTGTGTGTGTGTGTGTCATGTCAAGTTCAGCTTAGGCACCTGACATAGCACTCTCAAAGGACACAATTAAAAAGTTTGGGGCACCATATACAAATGAATAAAGGAATTTGTAATACAACGGATATACTGTATAACATGTATGCCAATGAGGAGAAAGAGAAAGAGAATAAGGTTAAAAATAAGAAAATAAGAAAAACAATGTGCAACAGCTGACAGCATTCTGTGTGGAGGAAGGCAGAATTAAGTGGGAAGAAGGAAGGATTTATCTTGTTACAATTTAATGAGTTTTATGTAGATATAAAAAACACAACTGAAACTTTAGAGACTGAAGAACTATTGCACTGTCGTAGGAGGAACCCTCTTCTTTCTTTACATATTGCCAGAAAATGGGAGATAGGTGCAGTACTTAATTGAAACATCTGCAAACTTAAATGAAAATACAGTATATATTGCAAACAGAGTTGGTTTCACTGCAATGAGCTTGACTGTCAGTATTTAAGCAGTTATCACTTAAGACCCGATACCACTCATTTTGAGTCCAGTTCTTGTGTCCTTTGGCATATCTCAGCTTTGCCTCCTTGTTTGCCTAAAGAATGGCTTCTTGACAGCCACTTTTCCATGGACACCATTTCTGATGAGGCTTTAGTAAACAATAGATGGATCAAATGCATCCCTGACATCTTGTTTCAGGTCTTGATTGGATTTTTTTTCCTAATGCTTAAGGACATCTTTTAAAACATACTTCCCACCATGCTGAAAACAATGCCAGGTTTTCACCTAATAATACTTTAGGAATAATTAAAGTTATAATTTTTTTCCTGTCAAACCATGTTGGATTTTTTATTTATTTTTTAACTAATGATGCGTCTTTGTGACAGGCTACAACAAAGTGCCTTGGTGCTTCCACCAGCTGTAAAAAAAAAAACAGTTTACCTTTTTTTATAAGACACTACTTTAGGTGACGCAGTGCATTCTGCCAACTCAACACTTTTCTACAGGTAGAAAAAGCACTGTGACACATTTGATTTGTGCCATAACATTAACAAAAATGCAGGCCTCATGAAAGTTTAACCTGGTATACTTGTTTAGAACCTGAGCCTAAACTAATCAATTGTCCCAGAAGTGAACAGGTGCTCTGTGTCTCCAGCTTTAACAACCACATCCGTAATTAAGTGCCTCTCGAAACTGATGGAGCTCGATAAAAAGTATGTCTGTTTGGAAAGAAAATGGGCCCAGTTCACTGCTGTCAGTTTTTCCATATCACTCTGCAGTTCAAATAGTTAAATCAATTTTCTAATTAACAACATTAAAGATTAATAACCAGTTTCTATATATACTATTTTAATAACTGATTGTGAGGAGGGCTCCCCATGTCCCAACCTTATCTTTACAAGTACTGTATAGGTACATATTTGTACACATACAGCAAAAGTGTTCCATATTTTGAGTGCCTGTAGTGAGAAGTGCTCTAAGAACATGCAGTTGTATCAGAAGTTTGTGGTGATTCATTAATCAAACATTATTTTGAGTTGAGTTTGAAGTATATTTTCAAATATGAATATGAAAGCATATGAAAGAAAGAAAAAAGAACACATAATCTAATCCAGTAAATCCAGTACATATGTTTTTAACAGGGTGTACACAAGTTTAAAGGTAGCAAACCACTTCTCAGAAGGGCACATCACAAAAGTAATAAGTGACAAAATGACAAAATGTTGAAACGGCTTGACAAATCTATGACACATAAAAAATTATTGATTTTTTTCATTAAAAGATCCAAGCAGACTCATGGGATCTCCTCTTTTAGGCTTTCAGTCATCATGAATTTAGAAGAAGACAGATACATGGAGGAATAAAAGCAACTGACCTTTAAAGAAATGTAAATTGAATAGCATGAACGACAGATAACAAATACATTGCAGCCTCACATGTTGTGTTTCTAATTTCTTATCTAAAATGAGACATTTATGATACTGTAAGATATGTTGGAAGAACACAGTACTTTTACTGTTTTCTCATCACAATGTATTTTTCAGCATGTACAAAACTGAATGGTATTGCTAATCCGTTACATTGGTGCTATTGGAAAACTGACATCTTTAACAGTTGCAATGTTACAACCTGCAGCTAATTAAAATCAGCTATCAGCCGATCCATACTATACTGTGGGATTGACTCAGGCTTTATGGGGAGTTTTATTTTGTTTTGTTTTGTTTGCCTTTTTTAACATGGCCCTTTTCAAATAAGGAAAATCATACAAACAAATGCAAATCCTCCTTATGATTCATTCATGAAAATGCATGATGTGGGTTTAACTCTGGGCTGACCCAGACACTTATGACGTCTGCTGCACTGGGTAAAGATAACAAGCATGGAGCAAAACTGACACCTGGTGGTCGTATGCTGCTACTCCCACACAGACGTTCAGATCAGCTGTTATGTGCATGAACACAACCACTCTCCTGTGTCTGTACACAGCTGTCACGCAACTTAATAAAGCAAGTAGAACACTTTCTTTCCATTATATATAATAATGTTCATATTTTTAAGTAATCATATCTTATTATTGTCATAGTAGTGTCCAGACTCTGCCGCCCTCACTGGTCCAGTAACATTATTCATTACACCTGTGCTTCACCTGTCATTAAAACTTAAAAGGTCTTTCATCGTCATCCTTATATTTTCTCACATGCAGCCAACAATAAGATCCGTGCTCCCTCTACTGCAGGTTTCACACTTCTGTCCTATATTTAGGATGATTTTCCATGAAAAAAACTCTAAACTACAACATGGTACAGGCATAAAATATCCATACATGTATGATTTGTAATTTTGTTGGAGGTAAACAATACTGCGACTGAAGTTGATACTGTTATGATGTATCTATAATATATGTTAAGATTAAATGTGGTCGACCTTACAAATATGAAGTATGACCCAATTAAACATGGAAGGTTTAAAGTGGCTGCATTTCAAGGGAAATCATACATAATAAACTATTTAAAATCATCATACAATGTCCTCAACTGATCATTTATATGGAAATAGCTGCTTTCTGTGAAATAATTTTTCTAAAACTTGATGTATGGATATGTAAATCTGATCAAAAATGAGTAAATTATTACACAGTTTCAGAAACTAAATCTGGGATTCTTTATTTTAAAAAAAAATACAGATAAAAAGATGTTTGTATTAATCAAGTTATTTTATGTATCATAAGTTTGCATTAAAATATGCTTATTCCATTTACCTAATTAAATACTTGCTAATTTTGTAGAAAAGTCAATTAGACCAAATATAGTAAAAATCCCTGTGTATTTAAGCATTTTATGTACATATGATGTGTTTTTACAACTATTCTGCTTTGAAAATGAACTAGTCCCTAAAATAATCAATATTTTTCTACCACTAAAATAAAAGAAGGGCATCTGATGAAGGATCCCAAATAAATACAAGCCCGCTACATCTGATGAATATTTTAACATATGAAATAATCATAACATAATCGTCAGAGAACACACTGCCGTGAAACACACGTGAAATGGATTTTACTTACTACAAGTGTGGGAGCAGCAGCCACCACGCAGTAAAGGATGAGGGGCGGGATGAAGCTGGACTCCTCTGCGCCAGGGTATGGCTTCATCAGCTCAGCGTCATTACAGAAGAAACCTTGCACGTGCACGCTGAACAGGTCTGTGCATTCCATGTAGTAGGCCAGCAGCACGGTGCCAGACATGATGACGAGCTGGAAGAAAAACATGCCAGATGGAGGAAGAGCGCAGAAAAGTGAAGAAGAGGCAGACAGAGGAGAAAGAGGGAGTTGGTAAATGTGCATCCACCGCACTGAAGAGCTGTCCTGATTCAGTTTTTGGTTTTAAAAAGTCCACTTCTTTAACAGTGGTTGTTTTCTGAACATCGCTCCGCTTCGCTCTTCTCTCTCAGCAGTACTGATTTCCTTAAAAAAAACGAAACAAATCCTTTAAAATAGCATCTCTCTCCCTCTCACTCTGTTTTTCTCCATCTCCTGCTAACTCTGATCCTGTACTTATACACCCCCTCTCACCACCACCACCACCAGCACCACTGGCACCACCATCACTTACCACCTCCCTTCCTCCCTCACCCCCTCATCCTTTTATCCCACTAACATCATCTTTTGTCTCTGGCCTCCTTTCGCTGTTTTTTCTAGACTCAGCTGCAGGCTGTTTACACATATATAAATATATATTGTTTATATTTAGCATCTTCAGTCACTGATAATGAACCAACGCTGAAACAGAGGATGCATCACGTTGCACAGCAAGGCTTTTAATGAGCTTTCTGGAAATCAGCTGCATTTGTGTCACTCACCCACTAATGCATTACCTGCTCAGACTCACATCAAACGGAAGAGATGAGATGTTTCCTTTCTTTTTTTTTATCTTTAAGATATGAAAGAAAAAATCTTGAGAGGAACAGGAAGTGGAAGGAAAAGGATGTCTTAGTTGAAACAGTATCAGTACTGTTTTACAGAATAACTCCCAAGTTTTATACACCAGCACACCAAATCTCCTCCACTGGAGAAGAGAAAATAACTTTCAGGCTATTTACAGATAACAGTAACACTTATTTATTCTCTCTCCTTTGTTTACTTAAAACTTCCCAAATCTTTATGCCTTTGCGAACATATCCATAGAGGTGATCAGGAGGACTATTTCTGGCTCATGTGACTCTTAAATCATGTCAAATCACCCATTTGTAATACACATGTCCAACACCAGGTGTCAATATGTCACTGTGATAATTTGTCAGGAAATAAGAGAAAAATTCACTTTCAATATTGACGGCCGTGATTTCTGACATTTCGTAACAAATAATTCAGAAAATATGTTAAATAATTTGTTAAAACAGCTTGTGATCCTGATCATTAATCTCAGAGCTAATTTCAATTCCTCTTTTAGAAGGTAGGTAAGTTGTAGTGGTCATCTAGCCATCCAAACTTCAATAACCATGTTTACTTAATCTCTGTAAGAAAAGAAGCCCATTGCCCTTGCTAAACTGAGCGGTAAGGCCAAGGAAGGGGGACTAATTTTTTCGTAAATGAGAACAGATGACAACAAGCCAAGTTAAGTCATTATTTTAAAGAAGAATCTGACATGTGGTAGCTTTGATTATTACAATGATCAACCACAACATTTAAACACTGCCTCCTTTCATTTTTGCCAGAGCACTTCTATCTTGTTCGTGTGCAGATACAGGAAATCTGGGGGTGGCACTGGGACGCTGACTCAGATAGGATGCTGGTTGAGGATTGTTCTGGCACAGCCCGGGGATACTTTTTTCAAACTGGGAGTTCAGAAGCAGGATCATCCCTTTAGGCTCTTTGTTATGCTCCTTGAGCTAATCCTAAGCATTTTTTCTTTACTCATGTGCAACGATGTGTTGGCAGGTGATGTGTGTCATAGTAACATCCATGATCAATGCTATTCACTCCTATACTGTCAATGGTATTACTGTTTTAGCCAATCTGTACAGCAGCAGTGTAGCTCGTTGAAGGCTACAGCACATAGTTCTTGTTACATTTTGCAGCAGAATAAGTCACATGGCTTTTGTGTAACAGATATGAACATGAAGGCAGAATAAGCTAATACTGCACAATGTTTACTTTTCAATCAAATCAACGTATAATATGCAACATGACTTCATTTTTATCTGCAGTAAAATATGTACGTTTGTGAACCAGACCGGACAATATGGCCAGTGTGGGTTCAGGCAGCGAGGGCAAGAAAGCAACTGTGTTGACAGAGAACAGGAGTGCAGTGTTGGCACATATAGTCCTGTAACAGATGGCCACATGAAGATGTCCACGTGTATCTCCTCGTGTGTTCATGTGTCTTAGGTGTGTTTTGCTTAATCAGTTTCTCATGCATGCTCTTGGCTAGTTGGCAACACTTTGTTTTTGTTTTGCTTCATCTTGTTGCAACGAATGCATGCTGTGCAGAACACTTTTACACTAATTACTTGCATTAAGATTGACAGCTACAAGGAACTAGGATACCCAAGCCATTTCAATTATACCGATATCCATGGCAATAATAACAAAAAACCCTCATGCTTTTTGATATTAAAGCTGTTTGACCATCCAAAAATCTAACATATGTTATGATTTTTTTTTTAATGGTTCCACAAACATGCCCCAGTAACGTAATTGGCTGTAAAATTATTCATATGTTTCCTCTGAAAATATGTAAATTCCACGGCAAGCAGAAATAATGATGTCAGATTTTTGGTGAAATGCAAATAAAAAAAGCACAAGGCAGAATAATTGCCGTGATACATTTAATACATTTTACCTTAATTTCTCTTTAATCTGAATAAAGCACAAATTCTGTATACTTTATCGTCTTTACACTGTAAATCAGAGAATACCATAAACAACCAGTGAGCCACTAGTCATGACAGGAGCCATCAGGCTGTTTCAAATAAAGAAAACAGGCAACAGGGAGAAACAATTGCAGCTTTTTCAGCTTGATCTGACTCTTTGCTCTTCTTGTCAGAAGTCTGTCGCAGAGCTTGTTTGGTTGTGAGTCAGCCCTGTACTTACCTTTTCATTAAGACGTTGAAGCGTGCCAAGTCTATAGAAAAGAAACTAGAGGTGAAGTATAATCCCTGATGGCTGCTGCCCATTTATGGGGAGTTTTTCATGAAGTGGATTTTCTGTGAGAGTTCATACACCTGGGCAAATGTTCTTTTCTCAGCATAAAGCATAACTTGTGGTTCCAGTATATTCACTGCTCAGCCACCGTCACGCTGCATTATCTGTGTGAAGGGCAGACTGACAAGACTGCCTGTCATAAAATGATTGTACAGTTACTCCAGAATGCCATTATTCTTTGACACTGGAGAGTACAATTCCCTTCTTTCACACCAAAGTGTGGCAGAGCATTTCTGGTGTAGCCCATACTGATGCATGACAAGGATGAAATGCAAGTTAAAGCCAGCATAGAAAGTATTTAAAGGATTTGAGCCAACACATGCCAACATAACTATTTAGTGGGCCGTGCCATTGATGTGACTCTACAAGACGGGGGATTAAATTACCTTCATTCAAAATAGGAATTTGACTCAGACAAGATTTGATGTGTGTATTGGATGAACATTTTCACACTCATTAGACCATTCACCCTTATTTTCAATGGATGTGAGCATTAAGGATTAGGGCATTGGAAGAAACTCCTTCCAGAAAGATACGTTTTTCTATTGTTAACGAGGGATTTACAGTATACTCTGCAGCCTACTACAATATCCTTTTCTCTGACAGTTGTCCTTAAGTTTTTGTAACTGACGCTTATCCCATCCATGCACCAACTATTACCCCCCCCCCCAAAGCCATTTAATTTTTTTTTCTTACCATCTTAAAAACAAAAACAGCTTAACAGGCTGTATAGTTTTCCTCCACGGCAGAGCGGTTTCTCTGTTAACATGATCGCACAAACAAGCAGGAGCATCCAAATAATATTGGTGTTTATGTGATTTAGTTTCATTTAAACTGCAAAGCAAGTCACTATCGTGAGAAAAGGATACTGATGCCCCAAAGCACAATGTGAATTGCTTAACTGTAATACACGGTTGTTTTCCACCTTTTTCATATTGTATTTCTTAGTCAATCATTTATAATATCCACCCTTTAATTCATCCATCAATTTTATGTGGCTTATCCAGGACAAGGTCATAGGAGCAATAGTTCTAGATATCCAGATCTCCTTCTCTAATCTCCTTTAACTCTGCTGGAGAATACACAGGAGTATTCTGTACATGTCCTTGATCTGCTTTGCAATCTCCTCCCATTGGAGTACATAAGAAACCCTTCCCCTGAGAGATGCTCATAAAGCATTCCCACCAGATGCCCAAACCATCTCAGCTAGCTCCATTTACTGTGGAGGACTCTGAGACCCTCCCTGATGAGCAAACCCCTCACCCTGTCCCTAAGGGTGAACACAGACCATAAAATGTTGGTATTTTGGTAACTTGCTCTTCCATTGTCTTTCTTTCAGTCAGTACTCAATGGTTGCTACAGTCCTGGCATCACTGCAAACTTATTATATTTGTAATCTGATAACTATGATACACCTGATGTGAAAGCACATATTAGCTGCCCATAGACAATTATCTATTTACTCTAAGCTCATGGTTTGTTTTACAGTCCACAAACTTACTGTTTTGATTCCATTTGTCTTCATTATTTATGTGTAATTAACCAATACACAGCCAATTTAATCGTAATCCCACTACAAACCTACAATAACTAAATTCCATCACCAAATTAGATTTTTTTCCCCTCTCCCTTATTTCCTTTTACTTTCATATCTTTTGTATCGTCAGAACCATCAATCATCCCCTCCTTCGCAAAGTGAAAAAACAACCAGGAAGACGTTACATAAACCCAACAGAGTCCTAGATTTTCAATTCACTGTCATGTTGTGTTAGTAGACTGGAGAAAAAAGACTGACAGAAATAGACATCTAACCCTGGCCTGCCAAGCTATAAACTGTGATATTACACCTCTGTTGTCAAACTTGTCTTGAAGTGACATTGAAGTCAGCTACCCTCTGCAGATTGTTTTTTCTACTGACATATTAACAAAGCTCACTTTTTGAAAATGTGCCTTAAAAAAACAGATAAAGTTTTTTATTTTATTTTTTTTCGCATACCACACATAGTCTTATTCTTTTTTACTGAAATATTTTAATCAGCACCTATAAAAGGAAGTCAAAACAACTGTACTGTTTTTTAAAAAGCCATCTGTTCATTTAATATTCCTCCATGAGACATAGGACCACTAACATGTGCATAACAGGAGGAAATTGTTACACTAACAGATGAAAAATACATAAAACAGCAATTCAATGCTTTGGTTTCAAGGTGTTTTCTCATCTCATCTGAAGTATGAAAATTTTTTTTAAAAATGAAGTATGAAAGTTGCAATGACTTCCAAAAGGAAAAATAAAAAAGACTAAACTCAAAGGATTGCCCTCAGGTATGACCTAAACCTCTACTAGCAGTCAATAGCCATATCTAACGGACATAAGCAAAGCTTAATTGGATTAAAATGCTTTTTGGAAGCATACTAATTAGAAGAATCTGACCTGATTTTGATCAAAACTTCATTGGGATTGTGATGGGTGGGTGATGCTGACCGTAGTTTTGATTGGTGTGCACTTTAACACATATTCTGAAATTATGGTGGAAATTATCCACCATTATGGAAACCATGCCTGTAAAGTCAGCAATATGTCAATGTAACGTAATCACACAGTTTATGTTACAGCTTATGTTGGACTTTTTGTTTTACTCAATTAAGTTTATCAAAAAGAAATAACATTACACTAGCTGTAATTTTTGTAATGAAGACATAATGGGATCAACAAGAGCTGGTCCATGCGTGACTCAAATACATTACCCGAGATTTTGAAATAATTAAAACAACTATTAAGGGGAAAAAAACTGAAATCAGTAAGAATGTCAAAATGATTTATTTCATGCAAACATGTGATGCATATAAACACACGTCATGATCGGACTCCATAAACAGTACAGGGGTCTCATTTATAAAACATTGCGTAGAATCCATGTACGCACATGAGCTGAAAATGGCGTACGCCAAAAAAGAATCAGATTTATAAAACCGTGCGTACCCACATTTGAAGGGGATTTTCCCTTTATAGATCACAGACTACTTGGAAATGTGCGCAGCAGAATCAGCCGCATATCTCACCCTGAACTCGCATAAATGGTCAATGCGAAGCAGGACATGAAAGTCTTAGCATAAGAAAGAGCTGCTGATTAAAGAGGACATTGTGGCAATGAATTAGAAAAAATGAAGAAAATATATTTTTCAGACACAGATATTGAAGTGCTTGTTGGTTAAGTGGAGATCAGAAAGTATATTTTGTTTGGTGGCCACAGTGGAGTCAGAAATAAAAGAAAGCTGCAGCACTGTATTGCATGTGCAGTGCAGTCCGTCGGTGCAGCTCACAGAACAGCAGCAGAATTAAAGCTGATAATAATGATAACACATTTTATTTCTAAAGCACTTTTAAAAAAACTCAAAGCTGCTTAACAGGATAAAACATTAACAGGGCAGAAAACAGGTAAAACTACACAAAAGAAACCCCAAAAAGACCACACATTGAGCACAAGTAAAGTTTATGTGAGCTAAGCATTCAGAGAGGGCAGACATCCGCCAAGACATGGATTTATTTATTTTTTTTCCCATTGATTGTGGGTATTATTTTTGAGTGAGAAGCTCTGCTGGCAAAATTATCCCTATCTCCCCTTAGTAATGAATCCTTTAAAAAATCCCCCCCCAAAATCTAATCTTTATTCCATTTCTGAAATTTATGAAAATGTAATCAAAATCCGTCCATAACTTTTTCAATTATGTTACTAACAGACAGAAAGACAGACAGATGCTGCTGAATACATGACCTCCACCTTGGCGGAGGTAATAGTAATAATAATTTTTTAAAAAGCGACCATAGAGGGCAAACCTGAAATCACACCGGTGGACCAATGAAAGAAGGAGGGAGACGCTGACGTGGCAGAGACTACAGATGAACCCAGTAAAGCTCTGTGTTCTATGAAATGGCTGTGGAAACAGTTTTAGACACATTGACATTAGACACGTTTTGTGCATATGCAATGGTTATAAATGAGGCCCCAGGTCTGTACTGAAGACATTTTCCACATGTAAACATGGCTGTTGCCGAGTGCAGGTGCGCTTCATCTTTAAACTGCTATAAACCAGGCGTGCAGCTTTAATTAGACTGAGGGTTGAAGTTCCCCAGATAAAGGCTTAAAATGGGGTTGAGAAAATCCCATGAAAAACTCATATTGCATCAGTGCAGTCAGAGAAGAATGATAAAAAAAAATAAGTTCCTGTAGGGATGTTTTTTTTTTTTTTTCTTGTCTGTTTTTTAAATGGCAGCCTCAAGATCTATTCCAAACTGGAAGGGTGCTGAGCAAAATAATAGAACATTTTGTTATCTTCACTCAAAAGGTGAGTCCGCTTCCTGAATTTTAATTTTATGACTGGTTAAATAATATAGATGTTTTCTTTATTTTATAAGAGGCTGACACTGAGGAATGCTTTTTGTTCTTTTACAAAAAAATCTAAAAAAGTCTAGTTGGCTTTTTTCTTTATTAATGAATGCCTATAGCTCTGTGCTGTTATATAATCTTATCTAGGGCATATCCACTTTCATCTCAGTCTTCAAACTTGCCTTCATATCGCTGCCTTTAAATTCATTTCACATAACATAGCTTCTTCATCATAATCATAAATGTATATTTTTTTTATCTCACGGTCCTATTCTACTCCTAAAATGACTGCAAGAGTGACTGTGATGGCAAACAGCAGCAACAAATCAAAATGTTGATGTCGAGCAGCAGATGAAAGAAAAGCAACAAGTTCCATGTCGAAATAAACAAAATCATCATGAATAAGCACCCTCCCTGTCACACTGCCTCTGGCACTGAACCGCACGCCCCAATCAGGGAGCTCTCTTTCCGTCATGTGACAGCAGTGTCCTTCTGCCTCGCTCTGCTCGTGACAAGCAGGGTGAGTAAGAGGAGGAAGGAAAAAAACTAGATGATGGAAAAAAGAAAAACACACTGAAGAAAGAAATTAGAAGGAAAAGACTAAGGAGATAAAACGACAGAGGGGGAAAGAGAGAAAAAGGCGGGAGGAAGAGCTCCTGTGGCTCAAAGAACAACAGGATGGATGGAGGAAGCAGGTTCAGCGGAGAAAGGAGGGGCCGCAGAGGAATGAGGCTGTGATGACATGACAGAGATGTCAAACACAAAAAATAGGGACAGGCAGCATGAGGCTAGGAGATGGTTAGGATGCCTTCCAAAGACTGTGAAGAAAACGCAGTAAGTTAAAGTAGAGTGATGTAAATTGCTTCTCAGGGGACTATTAGTTCTCTTTGGAGAGATTTTGCCCATTCTCTGCTGTAACGAGAAAAATCTAAATGTTGTGATCCTTTGTAATGTTAGGACTGAGATGAAAAAACCTTAACATATTTCTGCTGTAACATAAAACATGCTTTCGTAGAAATGACACTTGCAGGTACATGAAAAAAGACTTGAAATGCCCCTACAGATGCAAACCCAACATTAAAGTCTGTTACCAATTTGTGAAAGGTGTAAACTGTCTCAAAATTAGTTTTTTCTCCATCTAATATCTTGCCATCTCTTTTTGTCCTCATCTGATGTTCTTTTTGTTTTTCCGTCTGCATTTACTTCATGTCAAATACCCTCTACTGCAGTCCTTTTGGTCACATAAAGATGTCTTTGCCATATTTCTATTTGCCTGTTCTACTAATATTTCGATCTCCATTTGTTTTCCGTTTGCGACTTTCTTGCTCTCCTTTTACAGGGACTCGCTTGCGCACTTGCGCAAATCCTAATTTAAATGAGGCTTTTTTGCGCCCGTTATCAATTGCACAATCAATCTTAGTAGATTACCTGCAAATCATGGAAACGCAACCAGAGGTGCATGTCTCCCTCTTTCTCCTCTGCTTCCAGGGTCATTATCTGCAGCACATGCGACCAAAAATTTGCTGAGTTTGACTAACTTTATGTTTCGGTCGCACTGGTGCGCCTGACATTTCTCAAGTTTAGCTGAAGGACTTTAATTCTGTCTCTGAATGTCTGCCGGTGTATTTTGTGTTCATTCCCTCCTTACCCGAGCTCAGAGAAGAATAACACCATGATAAAAAACCAACAGAAGGGGTTGGTCTTTCCTCTGATCCATGGCTGTACACCGTGTTGGTTTTTAAATTAAGAGAGGCGCACATTAGAT
>JBBBVU010000020.1:17623937-17642310 GCA_037177055.1 Atherinosoma microstoma | reverse complement strand
GTGTGTGTGTGTGTGTGTGTGTGTGTGTGTGTGTGTGTGTGTGTGTGTGTGTGTGTGTGTGTGTGTGTGTGCATTCACATATCGTGGAAATACACTACCGCAGTGTAATTTTGCTTTGTCAGTCTGTGTGTTACTGCAGGCTTAACTCTACATCAATCTTCTTGCCTCTGGATGTTTTTGTTTAGGGATTTTGCGTGTGTCTATTTGTGCGTTTTACCCATTCCTCGACCACATGTCCTCAGCAGTCTGTGACATCTGGTTGCCATACTCCTGCCTCGGCTCTCTAACTGTACTTCACAAAGCATGGGAACTGCATCTGTGTAGGCTGTTGGTGGGTGGGTGTGTATCCAACAGAGGAAGAGAGAGATAGATTACCTCAGTTTTGGTGGAGATGTTTTGGTTTTTCATTTCTTTATATTTTCATAACAACCTGCGTGTTCTTTGGTTGCTGCAGGTTTCATGTACTCTTCCTAAGGATTGTTTCGTAATTTTCTGGTACAAAACATTGATTTTCACCAAAGTAGGATTAGAGAGGACAGGTTTGGTGCTTTCTATTTATAAGTTGTTCCACACTCCAATCTTCACCTATGGTTATTAAGTCTGTGTGATGACAGCATGAATGAAGATGTGGATACAGTACACATGGTTAAAAGACTTCCCTTACAGTGTGGCTGAACTCTGATGGAGGGAAGCACTTAGAGATCCCTAGGTGGCACTAAGTAGAGCCACTTCTCTTCTATGGCAAAAGCACCTAGAAGTAGTTTAGGCATCTGATTAAGAAGAATTCAATTACCTTCCTTCTGAGGTTTTCAGCTAGAAGGAGGCCCACAGACCCAAAAAGTGTTGGGGTGACAACTGACCATTAACAGTCTGTTTGAGGTGTTGAATATTTTTCCAAACGCTATTTCATTCTGTGCTAATGTTACTCTTTTAACCTATCCAGCCCCATACTCAGATCTCTGTTCTACAGCATGTCACTCTTACTTTGTTTAGGGATACGGTCCACCATTTATTCACATTATGGGGTTTTCCCTGAAAGCTATATTTAGTCAACAGGAAACGTCCTCGCAATCCTCGGTCTACTCCCACAGAAATGGAGTAAGAGAGATGAAGCTGTAATCTGTACACATTTTCAGTATCTCATGCCCTTGAGCCCCGAGCAGGCTCGTTCAGGGATCTGCTTTGTTTATGTTTCCACGCATTTACATCCATTCATAGATACTGACTCCCCACCGGTTCAGTTTTTTCCTCTATAAACTGCCCTCTCACCATGCAACCCGCTCCTCACTATTATTCATTTCCACATGAATTCAAGAATTGTTGTCCTCGCCTCATCTTCAGATTCAGTGCCATTTAAAAGATTCAAGGTCTAATCTATTCTTTCTTTATAACCTGTGAGCCTGTACCCCTCTCAACCATCGATAAGCTCTGACCTCCAACCCGCCTAATACTTCACCTCCTCCCTGCATTCACTCACAGTTCATTTTTTCCCATTTCTCTAGTATGAGACACTGAAGGAGTTGGACAGTGCATATTGTTACATTAATTGTACACAAACTACATTTCTCCAATATGAATCCTGTATTTTGAAGAAAGTGCATTAAATCACAAGGCATGTGTCAACACATAATCAGGTTCAACCCTCTTTTTCAATCTTCCTTTACTGGCTAATAAAGGATGGACTGAAAACTCACTTGATTTCCATTAATCTCAGTCCTCAGACTTCAAACAAGTCATTCCTTGGGGGATAATTAATTTCCCCATTTTGTTTTCTTTTATCTCTCAGGAGAAGCGAAAACGGCAAGCTGAAATTGAAGACAAAAGAAGTCAGCTTGACGATCTGGTACTACAGCTTCAACATGTCAAGGTTGGTTTCTATGTGTGTGTTTAGATTGATCTAAATAACTTATTTATTTTTTTTAAGCTTTTGGGTGTCCTTAAAAAACAACCTTTTTTCTTAACTGTTTTGCTTTGTTTTTAACAATATTACTTTTATTGAGTCTGCTTTTATGTATGTTTTTAAAATGTTTACCTTTTTTACTTCTGTTGATGTTAACCACTTTGGTCAACTTCGGTTGTTTCTAATGTGCTATACAAATAAAATTTGATTTGATAAATTCTATGGGACTTTAGGACAAATATGATTTATGATGAGGACCATTAACTGTGATGAATAGAGACTGGAATTATATTAGATGCAAGTAGAGCAACTGGAACCAGCTATCTTGGGAATGCCACTGCTGATCCATATCTAATTCATTTTCAATTATTCCAACTTTCTAAGTGCAAAATACTGTTTCCACATAGTGTTACTAGTTTTTCTGTTTCTTTCCATTCTATACCTTAAAACACTCATTACATGGACACAATTTATAATAAGAAACCTTATCCATTTGGCTGGTTTATAATTTAAATTTGATGCAAAGACAGGTTTTTGACTCAGTCGATTAGGCTGCTTATTTAAAGTTCCCAATAATGTCAGAAAGAAAGAAAACAGCCAGGAAAAATAGAATAAAACTATAAAGCAGCTTGTGAAAAATGTCACTATTACAACGGGGATACAGTATGAAAAAAGCATCATTGTGATGTATTTGTGTATATCTCTGCTTATCAGCGTTACATACAGTTGATTATGTATTCCTTGAACATATTTTTTTATCTGCAGCTGAAGTAAATTTTGCATAAACACCCCAGACTACCGCATGTGTGAGATAAGACTGGAAATAACTGGTAGTTTGAGGTCAGATCTTGAGCTGAGGGTCGGGTTATAATGGGGTTAGTGTAAGGATGAAGGTAAGGTAGAGAGTTCAGGACAGGGTTAGAAGTTTGCACATGAATAGAATGACTAATGATGCCTACTCCACAGCTCCACAAATGTGTGTGTTACACCCATCCATCTCTCTTAATCTACCTCACCTTTCTCCTCTGTAAAAGCTAGATCTTTATGGTGACCCTAAATGTCTCGCAGACAGAAAGAGACAGTGTGCTTTAAAGATGCTTTATGTACCCTCCTTTACAATGTTCTTCTGTTTCAACTTACTGTTTTTAAATGTGTTTAATGACTCCTTGGGCGAACATGTTCTGTAGTCTTTGGTTGACATATGGTTCCATCCAAATGTCCTAATATCAGTGCCATAAGTGAGTGTGCAGGCCTGTTGGAGCAGCTTCCATCAGCGGAGCAGGACAGGGCTCACTGTTTTCTTCTTTTCGGAAAATGATTGAAGTCCAAACACACACACATACACCCCCTCATACTTACTGTCACACACTAAACAATGAGCCAGGATTTTCTTTCAAGTAAACACAAATTTGATGTACAAATACTAAGCAGTTATGATGATACAACCTCCTGATATACTATGAGTTTAGAATAAAACACATTTAGTAATTTAGTAATTTTGCTCTAGAGTGTAAAGGTATTTTTTTATGAATTCACGTAATTAATTGCACTTTTGCATACTGCACTTCTATTGTTTTCCCCTCAGAAGGAATCATTTGGAAAATCCTGGAGGCTTGAATGTTGTGCAGGCACGGGGTGGGTCAGAGAATATCTGTGGGTACCCATTATACAGCAAATATCTATGGTAGCCAGTTTTAATATTTGCAATAAAAATACATTCCATTCTCTAATTACAGTCATTAAACACACTTGGAATCAATGAAGCCTTTGTCAAATAGGTTTGATCCCACATACCAGTGTTTTCCAGTGTTTACCACCCACTTATGGAAATATGGGTAAAAGACAGACATTGATTAAAACCATATGTATCTAGTAGCTGGTTCAAGCTAGTAAAACATAAGGTTCAGGGAAGTACAACCATAAACGAAGGCTAAATCGTTTTTTTGGGTTTGATATCCGTGTGGAGTCCTAAGATTGGCAAAGGATCTACAGTTTATCAGCAGATGTGTGAGAAAATCCTTCCCAAACAATGTTCTTCAAATAAAGATTGGAAGGAGTTTGTATATTTCCTCCCATGCACCAAATTATATCATCAAAACATTCAAGCAATCTGTATGAATTTCAATGTGTAAAGGGCAATGGCTTGAGCCTAAGCTGGACACCAGTGATCAACAAACCCCCTCAGTGTTGCTTCAGTATCAATACCTGATATCGCCACATGAGCATGGGGGTTTATTGTGGGAAATTTGCATCAGGCTCTACAACATGGTTTTACTTTCACAAATGACACTTAAAGCTTTACTGTACAAACAAAAAGGCTTCTAGATCTGTTTAGCAACAACTGTAACTGTAATGAACTGTAACGTTGCGTGCTCCATTGTAATGATGAAAAGGACCATCCAGACTTTTATCACCACTGAGTCCAAAATCTAGGCTTTGTGACAGTATGGGGTTCCATCCAGGGCTCTTGGCAAAGCTTATTCACACATCTGTGACAGAAGAATGTATACAGATAAAGTTCACTGAAAGTTCAGAGTAACATATGCTGCTTTCGTGGCTACATCTTCTCGAGATACATCCGTGCTTTTTCCAACAACACAATGCAAAATCACTTTCTAGACATTTTACAGAGGCATAGCTGAGTTAGAAGAGGGCATGGGTACTGGACTGGACTAAGAGTGTAAATGACAAACTTAATCAGGGACAAAAGGTCCCTGATTAAACTCAACTTAGTAATAGTTTAGACTAAACCCCTGTTGTATTTAAGGGAAATTCCAGTCTCAAAGAAAAGTTAATTTTTTTGCAATAAAAGGGGTACATCAGGAGTGGTTCTTGCGTATTACAACCCAAGTGACTATCAAACAAGGAAATCTATAATTACAAACTGAAAATGAATAGATTTGGAAAGCAATTCAATGTTGGTTTGACAAATAAAAACCAGATATCTGAAGAAAACTAGATATCTGAATGCACCCTAATCCAAGCAGGTTTGGTTTATCTGAGGAATCAAGCATCTACTGATCTTTGGAGCCAGTGTATTGCTCTGTGTTTAGCTTTCATGCATTCAACTGCAACTGTCTTGAACTCCAGATGTAATCAACATCTGGTAACACAGTCCCATTTAATGGCTATTACCTCTGAGTGCCACACAGCCAGGCAGCATGAAGCAGTCTTTGTTGTGAGCTCTCCAGAGACATAGCGGTCTGGGAGAGGAAATGGATACTGGAGCCTAGAGATTTGATAAGGACCTCTAGGCTACATGATTCAAGCCTCTCAGAATGGAGGCGTTGATCTGAGTCTGGGACCCTGTAAACATCATGATAACTCCAGAGCAAAGTTTAGCCTCAGAAAACACTTTCTGTTAAAGCCTGGCAGATTTTCCCTCTGCAGAAATATATTTTGCTGATTCTGTAAAATAAGAATTGGTGATTTCAGTTTCTGATGAACGGTTTAGAACTTCTATCAGCAGGAAACCTTGTTTTTAAGAGTCCAGGACAGAGGGGTTGGTGTCTGTCCTAAACAGGAAATGGAAAGTCTATTAAAACAGCATGAGAGAGCAGAGAGTTGGCTGGTTCTCAGAGGAAATAAATGGCCAGTGATCTTGAAAAGCTACTGTCTAGTTGATGGCAACTGAAATGAAAGAAAGATGCCCACAGGAGTGGTTAGAAGTTTTACAGGTTTCTGTATACTTCAGTATGAAGCATAGCATAGATGAATGAAACTAGTGGCTTAAAAGCTGTTAGCTCGGCGCATACAGAAAATAGATTTTTCCGTAAATTCATTACCTTTGCAGGACACCTGTGTCACCTAAAAATCTGTTTTTCAGTGGTAGACTGGTTAATGTGCAGGTACAAGAACAAAATATACTTCAAGAAAGCCACAGCTTATTGTTTTGTTTTTTATTCCAAAACCTGACTGTATTTGTTTTTGATGTGTGGTTTTATGAATAACGAGTCAACTGTGACTGCCAACAAAGTTGAAAAGTGAAAGGTTGTTGGTTAAACTGGCTCAGATGGGAAGAAACTGTGGATAACAGTCTGTGATGTAACCTCCTATTTATGTGAATGTTTAAATATTCAATAATTGTGCAATATCACATTCCTGACAGTTTTATGTAAGGCAAAATTTAGTCATGTTTCAGTTAGCAAAGAATTTCAGAATTTGGTTGCCTAGAAAGTGTAATGATTGTTACATTTTTAGCTGTGGATCAACATATTTTGCAGCAGTGGCTTGGTGATAATATGAAAATATTATTCTCATTCCTATAAATGTAACTAGTCACTACTATGTCAAGGTCATATTCAAATTCATTTATACTTTGTTGTGAAGCACCATCACATTTAGTTTACAAAATTATCAGCAATAAACACACTTTAATTTAAAGATTAGAGCCTCAACTTCTTTATACTTAGACTACACTGTGAACTTTACTATGACTGAACTACTGCTTAAAAAGGTCAATGTAATAATCTCCTTTTCCACTTAGTTTTTTTTATAATGTAATTATTCTTCAGATGCAAATCATGAAAAGGATTTAAAAAACAGTGACAAAACAACTGAAATGTAAATGTAAAAACAGTTCTGTGGATCAAAAGAAAACAGATAAATGTTTTTATATTAGATACATATTTGTTCAAAGCTGTATGTGCAGTAATAGAAGCAATGAGTGTGCAAACTAGAAGGCGAAACAGTCAAGGACAGATAGCCGACAGGTATCTGAGGCCACACTCTACTTTCCTGTCAGCTGTTTAGGTGTCTGATGAGGAAGAAAAGAGCTCTTTGGTCTAGAAGTCCTGTATTTCATGCTTCTGTACCTCTGACCTGAGTGTAGAAGTGTGAACAGTCCATCAGGGATGGGGTCCTTGATGTTGGTTGCACATTTCCTGTGGCGTCTGGGGTACAAATCTTCTGCAGAGAAGGCAGGGCAGTCCAGGTGATCTTCTCAGTAGTCTTCTCTTTGTATGCATTTGCAGTCCACAACAGTAGTGCTGCCGCACACACCAATGCAGCTGGTCAAAATGCTCACAACAGTTCAGCTGTAGAAATTTTCGGAGGATCTTAGTAGACATATCAAACTTCTTCAACCTCCTTGGGAATTACAGCTACTGCTGTACTTCCTGCTTCTCAACCATGTGTGTATCAAATCAAATCAAATTTATTTGTATAGCACATTGAAAACAACCAAGGTTGACCAAAGTGCTTTTAACATCAACAGAAGTAAAAAAGATAAACATTTTAAAAACATACATAAAAGCAGACTCAATAAAAGTTATATTGTTAAAAACAAAGCAAAACAGTAAAAAAAAAAAAAAGATTATCTCTCAAATTCATTAAATGTGTACAAAAAGAAAAAGAATCCCTCTCCTGATTTGGACAAATATCCATAAATAACAATATAACCATAAATACCATGAAAATAAGAAGGTTTGTTAAGTTGTTCATTCCATGCCTATGTTTGGTGATGTTGGCTGTGTGGGTGTGCAGCAGGCACACAGAGGCACACACAAACAAATAAACAGCTAAGCAGCCACATTCTGGCAACAGGTGGTAAAATGCTTGCTGATGTTTTCTGTAGCTCCTCATACTGTTAAATCAGCTCTGCGACCTCCAGCTGAGCAGCAGTTTAACAGTAAAGAGCCAAATGTGAAGCAAAGTGTTACTGCTCCACTGTGTTATGGTAACAAAACAGAGCTGCAGACACAGACAGAGACACTGGTGACATAAACACAATTTTGGCAGTCATCTATAAAACATTAGAGAAATCCAGCAACCTCTGGGAAGATTGGCACTTCTGTCGTCTCTGTAAATTAAAGTACCATTAATTACACAAATAGTTCTAATCTAGACTGTGAATTTTATTAACATAAACAGTGTGGTAAATTCAATATTGGAGATATTTACATGTTCAGATAAACTGTATCTGGGGGGAAAAAACGGCTTCAGAGAGAAGAATCCTGTTGGTTTTGTCACTCAGCCATCATTTCTCAAGCTTATCAGCAGCAGACAAGTTCATTAAATCAGGAAATAGATTCTGTAAGAGTCTAGAAAAATATGCAGTATAACGTTATACCATTTATATGTCTTAATTTGCTCTAAAGAGAAAATATACCTATTTTTTCTACTATTTTTTATTTCCAAGAAGCTCTACTTCTGGAAACTTCATGTGGCAAACCACATCCAACAGCAGTGAAATGATCAACAACAAAGTGTCTGTTTGGCAGATTTTTAAAGAAGCAATGAGGTGCTCACAGGGACAGTGCATGAAAGATTTGGGGGTAAGGAGTTGATTTAGGAATGGTAGATAGGGTAAAGTTTAGAGTAAACATTTAGCAATTGAGAAAAAGAATCTATTATTATGTAGATGGACAATTTTTTTTTTTACTGTTCTAACCGAATTCTTCACTGTTTGTTCTTGACACAATCCCTTTATTTAAACAATTTCCACAAGGTCAGAATTATTAATCATTCTCAATAATATTAAGTAAGTTGTTTCCAGTAACAGCTGAGTTCAGTGTCTGTAAATATCCAGTGCATGTGTGAGCTTGTGTTTAGCTATCTCTTCTAGCTGTACTTGGCAGAATTCAATACAAAAAATTAATAAATAAATAAATACATGACTATTATCTATTATCAAGGTTCCCAGTGGTTAATAACATCTAGAAATTTGGAATGGAGGGATTCCGCACATCTGCATCTGAACAGACTAAAGCATGGCATTTCATTTATGGCTTTGTTGTGTTACATATTATTATGATTGTATCTAACAATCATAAAACAGACATTCACAGATTCTGATTATTCCTGTTGATGGACAATTAGAAAAAAATTAAAACTCCAGCAACCATTGCTGAATATAAAACGGCTCCATTTTTAGCTCAGAATGTTCTAGCTTTTTAACCTTTAGGTTTATAATTAATATACCAGGAAACAAAATTTACTGTAATTATTTACTGTAATTATTTAATGGACAGAAAACAAATGAGGTAGTCATCATCACTCTTACTGCATTTCAACCGAAGGGACATCTAAATGGATGGTTTTGTGGCGTTTGGTCACACACTGAAAATGTTACGATATGAGAGATCAATAAAAAGGATGAAAGAAAAGTTCAGATTTTAATGTATCCTCGGTGGTGACGTGACAGAAGGAAGGCGATGGGATAGGACTTCTGGAGGAGGAGACCATGGAAAAGACAGATTGAGCTAAAGTTAGCCTAAATGGGCAGTAACAGGACAGAAGAAAGTTTTGAGAAAATGGAGAATTTCATGGTAGCCTGAATATTTTTAGGGTTTTAAATGTCAGTTAAACACCGTACACTGTGGGATATTGTGATACACATCATTCAGACCAAATCTTAGTATTAAAACAGTGCATGCTGTTCAAAGACTTGGCCTTGATTTGTGATAAGTGTGTATAAAAGTTAAATGATGGTCTCAAAGTTTTTGGCATCTATAGTGGCCCATTTTTAGTAATAAATATGCTCCAAGTCAAAAACTCATTGAAGGAAAAAGGCTTCCAAGTTTTTAATCTTTAAAGGTTTTTTTGTGTGTGTGTGTCTTTTTTTAACCTTGAAATAAAAATATATTCACTCAAAAATTAATTTCTTAGGACTATTTTATTTATAATCTTATGTATCTGTACATTCACAGATACATCTAACATGTTTTTTTTTCCTTCTCTGTTCAGTCCAAAGCCATGCGTGAGCGCTGGCTTCTCCAAGGAATGGGTGTGGAAGAAGAGGAGGCACGACTGAAACAGCTGGAGCAAGATGAAGAGCAAGGGAAGAGGCTGGAGGACATGATACACAGGTTACTGCACATGCACTACTGCAGCTTAGACTCAGTTCTTTTTTCTCCATGCTTATTTCGCTTAATTTGCGGATAAGCTACACTTTTCACAAAGTTACACTGTAATGCGCATGTTTCCTGTTTGATCTTCTTATCAGACTGGAAGAAGATCTGATACCAAAGCTGTCACATCTGCTTTTGATGCTGTTCCTCTGCTTTCTGGCGCTGTGCAGCCTTGACTGAATTGAGACATTTCCAAAAATACTGATCATGTTATCTACTTAGCCTCCCTTTCAGCCTCACTGCTAGTCTATGGTTAAAGCTGTTACAGTTAAAACTGTTTTTTTTTTTTTTTTTACAGCCTATCCACATGGTCTGAACTAGAAATATACATCTGACTTTTCTTATGATTGGAAAACATCATCTACAGTCTGAAACTTATGGTCACAATGAACATAAAGTCAAACGCTATTTAAAGCAAACACTGAGAACGTTAACATTTGATTTCACAGCTATATCTGAACCATCAGTCCAGTCTCAGAATAGAGCATACATAGACAAACATGAACGTACACGCACTGTAACTGAGAAATGCTGGAGGTACAGCATCTGATTCTGTCATTCTGTATATTTCTGCTCTCAAGCACCAAATGCTGCTGTGTAAAAAAAATAAATAAATAAGCATACATTTTCCAAAATCCGTTATCACAAGAGCTGACACACCAAGAAAAAGAGAAAGATGGAACCAAAGAGAAAAAAATGAGGGATGAATTACACAAAGAATGAGAGGGGCAAAGCTAGAGAGTTAGAAGACACAAGCAAAACAAGTGAAAGCAGGGTGTAACTGTCAGAGGAAGCGAGTGAGATACTGAAAACGATGAAAGAGGGGAAAAAGGCAGACAGTGATGTGATTGTGCATGTACTTCCCATGTTTTTGTCTCTAGGAGGAGCTTCCCAATTCCCATTAAGGATATACTGTATATACCTACTGCATATCAGCATTTTAGCAACCATAGGAAAGATGTGACTTTGTTTTAAAACAGCATGGATTATAATTCTACCTTTTTCCTCATTCAGTGAATGGAGACCTATATGAATCCCTGTTCATATATCTGACCACCCCAGATGATACTGCCTGTCCTGTTTATACAACTCAACACTATAGGCCTACTTTGCTTAGTGTTTGTTCAAACCAGAGGGCAATGCTCAAACAGAGGCAGCTAAATTATGCTGCGCTCCATTTACCTTAGAAGTCAGAACTCGGGCTGGGCAAGGACACAAGTTAACTATTTATCAATTGCAAACTGGAAAACCAGGAGTTGCTCATTGTTGTGCTCACTGATCAATACCCATTTTTCACATGACAAGCTGATAGCAACATTTTACTCTATATGTTGCACATAGGAACACCACAACAATATGTTTGGTGATAGAGGATTGATTTGAAGAGACACAAACTCACAGAAGGCACAAAATAGTGATAACTCAAATTTTTGCCAATTTTCAAAAGAAGGTTAACCTGGTTGGATTTTGAGGTTGTGGTCGGCATGGTTCCTCTGACTTTCCCAACAGAATTTGAGTTTGGGGAGTTTTCCAGTTTGTTTGTTTTTACTGGGAACTCTAAAATTCCAACTTTCAAAATGGAACGCACCATTATACGATTTAATTGCTTTTTACAATATGAGAAATGCTAATCGGTGGGCTCCTGTTAGCTTGACCTAGCAGGGGCTGCTTCTAGCCCACACTACCTGGCTCATTAGACCTTGCTTCTCTTCTTGCTGGCAAATCTTGTGGGTTCCCAATACATCTCCCAGCTGCCCTATCATCTTTCCGGCCAGATGATCATGGCTCATGGCCACGGCTCCTCCCTCACCCTACTGTCCTCTCTTTACCTAGCTAGGGATAAATCCTCCTGTGTGTTGCTAGCTAGTTTCTCATTTCATTGTTTCCTAAAAATTCTTCTCATTCCATTGGAACAATCAATCATGGCATCCAGCAAGATACCAGGATTGATTTTTCCTATATTTTACCTCAAACATACCTTACCTTGCCTTTATGAGCGTGATTCTTTGCTGGCATAAACCCTTAGCCATAGCACTGGTGGCTAATTTTGATCACAATATGTCTTGCAATTCCTAAAGAAAAATTCAATGCACATAGTAGCAAAGTTTAGTTTTCTTATTTATGTATTTGTTTGAAAATAAAGGAGTAAAGAGGAAGATTCTCAAAACAGGATTTTCCTCTGGGGTGAAATAGTTGGTGAGTATCTAGTCTAAACCAGTAGAAGCTCTAAACAGTGTGTTAAAGAGAGGGGGAAAAGAACAATATGACTCAAAAGGCCTCAAAATTCTCCATCAGAAAATAATCTAAAATATCAACATGATCAAGAATAAAGCTCAGAAACAGGACTGGTTGATGGCTTGTTGAGAGAATTTGGCCGCCCTGTTAGATTTACTTGTTGGACCAAAGTTAAAACTAATCAGTTACCATTTGATGAAATTTATCTTTTCATAGGTTTTGTATCTGAGTGATGGAGATCAGAGCACACTCAGATGCTCTAGGTCAGTTTGCCATCAGTGAGTCAGGCTCCCGCTCCACCTCCTCATTTATCAAATGACTGCATGAAAGAGACTCTGTAAGCTGCTGTGGGTTATCACTAGTGCTGCAATAACATCGGCATGAAGCGCTGTCAGGAGCACCGGGATAACATTCACTCATGATGTAAACAGAACAGCAGTGAATGGTCAAAGATGGAGCATTGTGGGGCTGAAGTACAGTTGTGATTGTGGTGCTGCGTCATGTGAATCACTTCATTCAGCTGCTGTTAAAAGGAACCGCTGTCTGATGCAGCTTTTCAAATACAACTTATTGCAGTTTGCGGTTTTAATTACTTACAAAAGCAATTAAACTGGGTCTTTGGTCTGGTTTCTTTTTTTTTTTTCTAACAGCATAGCCTTTTGAATGAGCTCGCTTATTTCCTTAGTGAGCTGAAAAAGCTGGAAGCAAAGTGCCCGTGCAGTTGGAAAAGACAGTCAAAGTCCTGCTAATGCTAGAGTGTGCACTAAGACAACTGTGTCACAAAGAAAGTTTTGATTGCTGCTTTTTCCAAACATACTACCCAAAAATATTTTATTTGCACAACCGCAGTTAGTTCCAAAAAACCAACAACAGTGTGCAAGAAAATCCTGGACGTCGAACTTTCCCAGGCTGCCAGGGAGGTTTGAACCAAATCTAAAAGCTCCATGTCCTCACCTGACATTTCTCCTGCATGTTTACACATATGCAATGCTGAAGAGGCAGACTTTTTTAGGCAGTTTGTGAACCAGGGTGTCAGATGTCTGCTGAAATTTGCTTTGAGGAGGAGCTCAGCTGTTTAGTATTAAACTCTCGAGGCTTTCACAAAACAATCCTTTCCACTGGGGTAGACTAAAGTCACAGACTGTCTGTGTGGGAGTCTGAATAGTCCCTCCAGCCACACAAATCCTAAACTTTAAACTTTTTTTTTTACACAGATTAACAAAATTGTTAACTGTAAACAGAGAGGAAAAAAGCTGAGCAGCTCAACACTGACATCTGCTTGATGCCATTGTGTTAAGTTGAGAGATATTTCTGTTCAGATGTCTGGACAGAAGAGGACAGGGTGTGTGTCATCTATATATACATGCTATGGGACAAAATCCCAGAACATCCTGTAACCCTGACAACGGGAATCTTTCCATTATGATAGGGCCAATATGCACTCTGAATTATCTGTGTGTGAGAATGCTTGGAAACCTCTGATCCTTGATTTCAGTGGTGCAAACTGCACCCACCTCCATCCTTGTATAAACACTTTACTTGAACTGTAACCGAAAGCACAGAAGCCCCCTAATAACATGTAGCGGACGCTTTAATGACAGAAAATGACAAGGAGAAAAGCAGTTGCTCTTTTATGGGTGTCATATATTTTTATGCTATGGAGGACACGAGAATGGAGGAAGGAAGAGGAACAGCTCTGTGTGTATTCAGAGAAATATAATACAGCTGTTGTGATTAAACATAAAAAAAAGATATATGGCGCAAGACAGAACAAGCATCCATTCAGAATATCCATAGGAATGTACAAACCTAATGGAAAGCACATTATAAATAAACAATACACAAATAAATGTGGACGACAGCCGTGGCTTTGTGTGGCATTACAAGCACTGCCTGCTGTAAGCCTTAAACTAGAAATCCCATAAAGCAACAGTACTATCTTTGTGCAGGCTATTACCCTCACATACCTGAAATCATTTGGAGTGGAAAAGCAAGAGAACAAATTTAAAAAGGAGGAAAGAAACTTTTTCTCCTGTCCTGACCAAGTCAAGGAGTACACAAAGTGGCAGAGCGATGAAGAAACAGCAGCCATTGTGTGCAGAAGAAGCTAGCTTTGCAGAGCACACAGGGAGACAGAATGAAAGTGTGTTGAGGCAGCAGTGGTGGTTTTACAGATATCCCTATCATTACACAGGCAGGCTAAATAAACACACCGAGGGTTAGAGCAGAGAAAAGCCCTTTCACAAGGTGGCACTGACCCATGCGTACCCACACTGTGCTTCTTTTGGACTATTGCTTGTTTCATGTTGCACAGACAGCTCTGCGCGGATGTCGCCATCATTGAAAAGGGATTGCTGTGGTTTTTGGAACTGTTTCTAAAGTCTTCCTCTTACATTAAAAAAAAAAAAAAAAGCAGACCAATGAGTGCAGCAAGAAGAGGAGTTTATTTATGCTTAGAGTACATGTATCAAGGCTTAACAGGGAAGTCAATTGGTTTACAATGTGTAATTAATATAGCCTAGCCTACTTTTCTCCCTTTCATGTCTTTTAATTATAGTAACATAATTACACATCAGTGTTTATGCTTGTAAGCAAAGGCTCAAATTTTCCCTGCTGAATCCTGCCCCGGTTCTGACTTTTTTGTGTCTACGAGAGATCAATAATGTTTTGTTTTATCTTGTCTAACTATCAATAAATTACCAGACCAGAAACCTCTTAGCTCTAAACTGAGGACACACAAGGTCCAGCAGGCAGACATTGGCTACAGCAAACTATACTTATTGCAGCAAGCCCAGTAAAGTGCCCTGTTTCATGTTACATAATGTTCTAAGAATATTTGCTTTTCGCTGCACAGTAGCAGCATGAGAGCACGTAGTTTTTACCTGTGTGGCAAACGTAGGATGAATTTCACATCATTGCAGTTCACTGATGTTCAGCTGTGCATGTGACATAGAGTATTCAATTTACTCCACACAGGCTTGAAGTACTGCATGTTTAGTGTACTGCAGGTAGCAAAATCTCACAATACATCCAAAATCTATAGATATACTTTGATGTGGTTAACTGACAGAGCCGTACAACTCTTGGTTAAACACAGCTGTTTGCCACAGATCACTGCATTTGGTTTATTTTCTTAACCTGAACGGTTAATGCCAGACAAGACAGGATCCATTTTAGCTAGAGATCAACGTAGCTGCACTGAAAACAAACTGTGGACACTGAAATAATGCTGAAACCCAAAATTAGTCTATAAATGCTCTCCATGTTAGAGCGGGCTGGATTCATGACACCACCATGTGCTATGGTGTACACTTACTGCAGCTTATTGTTTCAGTTTCAAATCCAGCGGAGCAAATCAAAGACTCAGTTTAGCATCAGCTTTATGTATTTTCTCTCTAAAAGTAAAAGAGAATAACATCTGGCATCAATTTTTAGGTCAAAACAAATGTTTTCAGACTAAACACATGAACAAGAGTAGCCTATTCCTATTGAACCATTGCTGTCAGAGTAAAGTTAAGCAAATTCATAGAATACACACTGAATTTTGCGAGTAGACACCATTTTAAGGCAATAAAATAAATCAAGGTTCAGTTTGTTAGAAGCTGTTGGGGTTTTTTTGTTTTCTGTTTTTCTTAATAAAATCATTTTTAAAAAACTTCATTTACATAGTACTTTTCTAAACACTGTTACATAGTGCTTTACATAGCAGAGAATAAAACAAAAAAGTTAAACAACTTGAGACATCAACAACCAGTTTTTTTGAACCAGTAATTAGTCTTACTGCAGTGTTTTTTAATTAATTGGAGGCAACAGAGGGGCCTGACTGATACCCAAGTACAATGTTTTACAGTAATCAAAACCAGAATAGACAAAAGTACACATGACCTTTTATAAGTCAGCGCTTGAAAGAAGGTACCTAATTTTAGCAATTGTCTGAAGATGAAAGAGACAAGACTGAACTGCATGTTTGACCTGAACATCAAAGCGAAGATTAGAATTGAATATTACTCAGATTTTGAGCAGTTTGGGTGATATTATCTGAAAGATTGCCAAGAAGAGAAATCTTTTATGTGTTGTAGAAACAAAGAGGTGGGATATTTTACGCTTCAAGATTGCTGCTTTCCTTTAACAATTTCACAAAAAAGTTTTCTCTTTTTTTGTGAGACTTTGTGGACTTTTTATTTTAAGGCTAAACCAGTTCCCAGTTCCTCAATTCACTTAGACTGAATCTTTAGTTGCAGATGCACATTTAATCCCTCTAAATACCCAGAGCATCAAAAGAAATCAGAAGTATGTACTAAGAATCCCCTTTTTGGTTAAAGCCAGTTCATAAAAACTAAAAAATTATTTAAAGGTTTCATTCAGAACTTCAGAACTTTTAAGTCTTTTCAAACCCTCAGATATGACATTTCTATAAATACTTTCACCACTTCTTTCACTATTCTCACACCCACAGAGCACATCATGCAGTTATGAACTGCCTCCCTGTCATTTGTCTTTGTGCGCCATATTAACAATGGGACAGATAAAGACTGTGGCTAAAAATGGAAACAAATATATGGCACGGTATATCTTTAACTTTGTGTGTGAATTTTAAACCAGCGTGGTTGATCATTCATGACAAAAGCAGAAACAAAGGAGTTTATAGATGTTATATCTGAGTGTGTGAACACAAGTTGTAAAATGGTCACAACCCAAATATAAGTTAGGAAAAAGCTGTATAGATGGAAGATCTGCATCTTCTCCAAGTGCTGCCAGTCTGAATTGTGGCATTAAAACTGGCCATATTGTTTCATGTAACCAGCTGGTTGTCACAGCAGGAAGCAGCAGGTGTTCCTTATCTGTTTTTTATGCCAGCCCCCAGAGCCTGTTTGTGATTTGAGAGACGGATTAGCATTCAGGACAAAAACAGGAAGAAGCCGGACGATGAATCACAAACATGAATTCAGGAGCCTGCATGCTAACTAGAAGACATTAAAGACAAGGGTGCAGATATATTGTATGATCCTACTGTTTACAGTTAAGAGATAGTTTAAATTCTGCCTTTACTTCTCTCTCAAACCATCTGTCTCCTGAATGTGGACATTAGGATGGGCCCTTAACTTTGAGGCTGCTGAGTCTGACCCTGAGGAGCTGCACCGCTCAGCTTATGTTTGGGTGCTTTACCTTCAAGGTGAAACAGTCTGTGTGGGACTGTTGTTGGGCCATGCTCCAGGATGTTGTGTTTAGAGATAAATCTTTTCTCAGACATTCTCCTCACATGTGGAATGACAATATTTTTGCACCTGTTATTTTCTTCCTCATATGATGCCAGGGTGGTTTTCTAAGATTTCTCAGCTGAATTGCAGGAAAGGCTCGGCTATGGTTTGAAGTGTCCCTTTTAGCCTTTTTTTTTTTCTTTTTCTTTGCCCTCTGTCTTGAGGGAACACTTTCAGTGCGGTGGTGTGGGGTTCACATGACCCCAAGCTTTGTTGCAGTGGGTGATGGCTGTCAAAGAGTACTGACAACATTTCAGTTTTTGAACATGCAATCCAATAGCAAAGTGGGTCAGTGTCAATTTTTTTATATCATTTATTTGTATTTTACATACTACTCACTCAAAAGTACAAGTGTTTTCATTAATGCACCAACTTTTTAGTGTGCACTCACTTGCGTTGTGTTAGATGTGAACATTACCCACAAATCCAAATTATGACAATGTCTTTAATCTCCAGATCAAGGAAAAGAAACATCTAAAAACGATGTGAATACAAGCTTTGGGAAAAGTCATCTTCTACCTACAAGATCAGCGATTTGATTCTTAGTGTATCCGCACAATAAAGTGTCTTGGAACCCCACATGGCCCCCACACATGCTCATTGGTGTGCAGACTTTCTTCCACATTTGTCCACCGCCTGCCTCAGCTGCCTCAGACACAAACGCACACATTATACCACTCATAAAACCAGATGTCTGCTCTTCCTGCTCTTCTATGATATGAAAAGCAGTTGCTGCCCACCCGGGCGTATCCATAGCAACTAGCCTGCGGTTGGTTGACAGGGTGGGGACAGTGACATCACCACTCTCTTTCACAGATTACCTCAGAGATAGTAACATTGCTTGTCATTGGAGTATAAAGAGAGGTTGAGAACAGACATTGGAATGAAAGAGGCTGGTCATGACTCCATCACACACACACACACACACGGGAAAAGAAAAAAAGGTATTCAACAGTAAAACAAATAAACTTGACATTTTTGGTTGTTTGTTTTTGCAAGTGCAAGCACTAAATAATGTCTTTGATACTCTTGATATTAAATATTATAATGCTTGAATGGTAAATGGACTGTACTTGTATAGCGCTTTTCTAGTCAAGTGACCACTCAAAGCGCTTTGACACTACATGTTC
>JBBBVU010000020.1:17613401-17623837 GCA_037177055.1 Atherinosoma microstoma | reverse complement strand
CTTTGACACTACATGTTCATTCACCCATTCACACAACACATTCATACAGCACCTATATTGTATCATACTTGGTGCTTTGTGTAATCATTCATATCAAGGACACTTTGACATGCAGTGAGGGGAATCGAACCGCCGACCTCCTGATTAGTAGACGACGGCTCTATCCACCTGAGCCACAGCCACCCAGTGAATAATGAAGTGCTGCCTGCTCTAAAAGTCCCTGAACTTGTTATGGTATAAACTTGAGATGGAAGATCAGGGGTTGGGTCAAAACAGCTTCTCACTGTTTACATCAAGTTTGATCACTAGAGGGTGCCAGACACAAGCATCATGAGTTTGAACTTGTTCACTCTTCACACAATTTAAAGTTGCAGGCATCTGACTTGGAAAAATACACGAATAATCATAAACTCGAAAAGTCCTGCAGCAAATGTTGCCCTCATAAAGCTTCACTAAGAAGTGCAGCTGATTTTATATACTGCTTTTATGATGAGGATCGATGAATACCGATGTAACGAGGTTTTGACCTTGTCTGCATTGTTATTGCCCTTAACTTTGCTTCCTTATTACTAATCCTTCCTGCCAACAGTCTTCCCCTTTCATTGTTTTCAGCTGTGTGTGCAGTCATGGCTGCCATGGACAAAGAATGAGGCCCTGCAGGAAGGTTACAATGATATTATAGTGATTTCTCATCAGCACTAATAAGTTTTCTTCTGTTGTGAGTGAAGGCTGATATCAGGATCCAAGCGTGGACACAGAGCTGAGTACAAAGAAAAAAGCTTTATTGCAATCCACTGGGGGGGACAGGCTGGAGATGAGCAAAGGAATGAAGTGGCTGTGACAGGAAGGCAGCAGGAAAATTACTGGACTAAATCAGATTGATTTGGGGGTAAACCAATAATCTGGTGATAACTGGAAGGCCAAGCAGGAATAAATAGAGCCACTGATTGCAATTAAAGTGCAAGTGTAGATCGGTCACCAGGTAAACGAAGAGTCACGCCCACCAGAGCAGGGACATGGACCTCAACATGTTCCCAGAAATTGATCCACGTTTAGTTCAGAATTGTACATCCAAGAGAATTATTCTTCACCTGCAAGAAACTGACAAGAGTTTATGAAGTACATATGATAAATGAAGATGCGCTCCATCCATTTGTCTCTGTCTCTTTGGCTGCTCACTACCTGGTGTAGTAAGGAAGTGTGCAACCTGCATTCTCCTGTGCTTACAAATCTTGGCTCTCACTCCTTTTTTTCGCCAGACCTCATGCAGCTCAGAGGAAGTAAAATCCATTTCCTTCCAGAAAAAGGAGGTTTTAAAAAAAAAAGGAAATGAGATCAGCAGGAGCAGGGAAGAGTAGTCACAGAGCGGTGATGGTGTTAACAGACGTATGCTCTGATTAAATAAGATATGCAGCCGATGAAGGTGAAACAAAATGATGAGGGATTATGTTTTTGATAAGACCAATGCTATAGTTTGTATGTTAGTGATCCAGAAAACCCAACCTGTGGGTTTTAATGGGGTCAAAACTGAAGAGCAGTAAGAGTTAAATAGCAGCTGGGAAGATGAGAAGAATAACTGTTTTGCATCTGTTTTTATGATCACTTTCCAGCAGGGTGTTTATGGGAAGTTTTGTGACTTTGTTTACTTCCAAATGGCAGTTTAGTGATGACTCAGAAAGCAAAATAGTGGAGGCATTTATTACATTTCCTCTTTGATAGAGTAGCATCTGGAAGTTTAATGATCTGACCACATCACTGGAAGCTGCAACTGCTCAAATCTATGTTTCTTTCAACTTAAACACGACATGATAAACAGATCTTGCTGATAGTGATGTTTGACTCGGTGCTTCTTAACTTGTAATCATCATGTTAGCTGTTTGCAGATTTTTTTCAAGACTCATAGTTAAACCTTTTTCTGTTGCATGGTGATTTAAACATTTTCATAACCTCCTGTTTGTTTCCCGTTTGTTCTATTGTTATTACATCCTATGCAGGCCGAGATTTAATCAACTCAATGGTTTATTCATTAATCCCTCCGTTGCTTTTCTTCCTCTTGCTCTGCACAAATAAAAGGTTCATAGCACCAAATGCAATTACAGTTAATTAGTTTTGTTATGGAATTACTCTGAATGATGAAAATGTTAGCTGAGATTTCTACATTATGCCAATATAAAAACAATCATTAAGAGTGACTGGAAAGCTCTTCAACACTCTTTTTAGCCCATTATTTATTTTTTCTTTGTATGAATGGCATTTCCATATTGTCACTGTAAGTTCTTGCCAAGGTTGGTCAACAAATGCATTTCAAGGCTAATAGTTAACATGTACAAATTATTGTTGTATAGTCCTTACTTTTCAAAACAATGTTCTCTATAACTGTTTCTCATATCATCAAGGCCAGAGCTAAATATAGAACACTGCACAAAAAGAACTGAATCATTACTCCTTAACCCAACCATTTAAATGTGGATTTGGTACAAATACCAAAAAATTCTTTCAAAAGAAAAGATGGCTGTTGTGATTATGATGATTATCTACTTAATGACACTGACAATACTCTATCAATTAAATAAACAAATAGGCTTCAAATGTTCAAGATCAGTATGAGTCTGTTTGGACTCATTCTAACTGACAATAGACTCTGATAACAATCTTCACAATGGACGGTAATTCTCTATAGCGAGGACAAACCCATGTTGCTTTTGAATACACACTTGAATCGTCTAATTTCAGATAACACAAAGTGACCCCGAAATGAAGAGATTTTGTTGATCCAAACAATGGTTTAATGGTTAAAATTAGGCCATCTTTTTTCTTTTACCTTTTTTTTCTAACACCGATGTGATTCTTTGTTCAGTCTTCATGTGTAAACAATATATAATGCATGCTAACTTTTAAAGGAGACAAATAGATTTATGGGATATATACAGTAAATAAAAACTTCACCTTCTGAAGATAACCAACACTACTGCTTTCACAAATCACTGCACAGCATTACAAAGAAACCTTTTCATTGTATGATTAATAATTTAAGTTTATGCATGCATCAAGACAAATGAAGACGTGTACTCAGGCCTTAACGTGATGATACCTTTTACGTTTTTCTTATGCCTTCTTGTGACTGCAAAATTCAACACCCACAACCCATAGCGACAGGTGAAGTCCAGTAGAAAGACAGAGAGGGTAAACTGTGTAGATTTGTCTAGTCAAAAATTGTCATAATGTGGTAAGTAGCAGACCCAAAGACCAAACTCAGACCACAGTTTGGGAAAACTAAAAGTGGGTTTATTTGAAGAGGCATGAGTGTGAGTTAAAGTGAGCAGAGTGTAGAGGTATCTGGAGCTCACTGGTTTCCCTTTGGAGTTTTGCAAGGGAGAAGATTTAGAGTTAGTATTGGTCCCAGCAGGGAGTAACAATGGTTATGAAAACTGTAATAAGTTAGTCTGTCCTACTGGAGTTTCATGGGAGAAAAATCCTGGAAAGAATGTGGGTTTCCGCCAGGTTGTAAAGCGGGTGAGTCTGGTTGGAGGTCTCCCAAAATGACAGGGGAGTCGAACAGTTCCATGCGGCTGATCAACAGGGAGAAATCTGGTCACGAAAACAGTCTGAATAGAATATAAATCACCCAGATTGCCAAACATTCATCATAGCACCAAAAATGGTCAGGTAGGGAACTGCTGCAGCCTGGTAAACTCAGCTCATGGTGCAATGCAGATTTGGCACCACCAAATAGCGGATCCCAGCAGGACAACCAAGCCAAGTCTCCACCTGAGTCTGAAATCAAATAAGGTTTAGGAAAACAAAGGAAGAAAAAGATTTCTTGCCCAGCAAGCCATTCCATGACAAAGATCAGTAATCAGCAGCCAAAAGTGCTAAATTTAGTCAGGACTGACAAATCCACCGAGTAAAATCCCTTTAAATGTTCTTTCAATTATATTTTTTGCACATCATAACATGATTAGAAATGGTACTCTGTCTTGAAATTAGGCAAAAATGGCAGATAAACAACACACAACTTAATACCGAATGTCATTATTTATCTAACAGACACTAACTACATCTGCTTCCACAGGACACACTTCCATGTTTTCCCTAAAGACAACAGTGATGATCAGTAATGCTGCCCATTAATCTGGAAAGGGTTAAAGGGCAATTCCCCCAAAAGTCTGGAGTCCACCATTCAACAGTAAGAAAGATGGAAACTTTTAGCCGTCAATCTTCCCAAGGAGTGAACAACCCAACAAGTTCAACCCAAGGTCAGACCAAGCAAATGTGAGGCCATCTGTGTGACTGCTACAGTTTGGCTGGAACTTGGTCACGCAACATGATCCCAAAGAAAAGCATCATATACAACTTAATGAAAAAGAAAAGAATCAAGATGTTGGTGACGGCTCACTCAAAGTAGGACAGACCTCAACCTGACTGAAATACTGTGGTGGGACTTTATTAGAACTGTGCACAAATGAATGCTCAAAAACCCTCTATGGTCTAGGGCCCCATTTTAAAGAGGAGTGGGCTAAATCTCCACAACAATTGAAAAAAGGTGTACTTTCTCTTAGGTCAACTCGTGCTAATAAGCTGTGTGCTTATGTTTCCATTATGTGCCTCAGGTCAAATGTCCCTCAAATATTAAACAGTAGAGTCAGGACAGTGTGTACCACAGCTTGTCCATGGTCTCCCATCTTGAAAATATGAGGGGGCTTTGTTAATACCTGAATTCTATGGGAGGGCGTTCTGCTGATGGCATTGTTATGAACTTTAGTATCTCTTTTACACATTCTTGCTCACACACACTGACGCACAAATTCCTCATGTCCCCGAGGAGTGTATTCTGAAGCAAGGAAGCAAGTCCTGGTCCTCCTCCCAGACTGCTTCCTACTATTGTTATAACATCCATCTTTTAGATGTCTACAATGTGTGTGCTCTTACATGTAAACATGGGCCTATTTCAAGTGCAAGTTTAGAATGATGAAGATGCCTTGAGGCTGTCTTTAAGACATGTTAGAAGAATGTCAGACAGTGCAGGGTAGCAGACAATGCCAGTGCAAAACGGTTTCACATCCCTCATTAGGATGTATATGTTTTCCTTTCACTCACTGGTCTTACTGTTTCGTCATTTGCTTTGTTTTCATTAGAGGTTTGTCATTTCCCATTCATGATTGCTCTTTTCTTTGCATTATGCATGATCTAAATTCTATTTTGCAATCTTCAAACTTCAAAAGGTTGGTGTGAATGTAAATAAGAGAGAGACTGAGAACCAGATGTATGCAGTTGCATAATTTTCAGAGGTTCCTTATGGGCATGACAAGTTTCTCCATCTTTTACTGATACTGATAGAAACTTTTGTTTTGTGTGTGTGTCCGCATGGGTGTTTCCAGATTGGAGTCTGAAATTGGCACACTTGAGAGTGAAGAGTCTCAGATTTCGGCCAAAGAGCAAGTCCTTCGAGAACGCCTAAAAGAGACGGAACGTTCCATAGAAGACCTGCAGAAGGTATTTTACAAGAACTAAGTAGAGATATTACCCAGCGACTGAAACCCTACCGGCTTGTTTTGTAGAAAATAGTCCAGCCCCTCTAATAGCAGCATTATTTTTGCAGGCTGTGCATGTGATGATAGACAGACATGACTGCTTTCCAAGGGCCAAACCTGAGATATATTACCTCACTTCTATGATTCATTCTGAGTTGGCTCAAACTAATTTTCTTTCACTCTCTTTCAGAGTTTGATGACCCAGGATAAAGGTATGGCAAATGACATACATACACATCTGACAAGTCAGGTGACAGATTGTAGTGCACTTGTAAATACACTTTTTCAGGGATATGGTTCATGTTATTAGAGAGTGTATCATGTTCCAAACCTTGCTCGTTTCCTCATCCTAACCAAGTGATATTAGTGCCTAAAGCTAAACTGTTTGTCTATCTTAATCAAACTGCAAGTGATGGCAAAACTGCAAAAATATTAGTTTCAGACGCATCATGAGGTACTCAGAGATAAAATCACATGAAGAATCAATGGTCACCAGAACAAAAAGTCCCCTAACTTATTCAACCGCTGCTCGTCTGGATTTTGTTGGTCATATATTGTCGGTCATATATTGTCCCTGCCCTGTCACAGCCCTGACGCCAAGAGAGACAAAATTACACTGTTTGGAAATGAGAACAGGTTACACATTTACATTATACACATTGAAAATGCACATCCTTGAACTATCTACTGTATGTGTGTGTGTGTGTTCATGCATGCACACTTCTGTGTGTGTGTGTGTGTGTGTGTCTGTGTTTGTGGATAATAGTCTAGCTGAGGCAGGAGAGATGCAAGCCAGAGCTCACTTCTGAACCCCCAAACACTCCGCCACACTCACAGGGACACACATAGACATATGTATGCAGCTGCACACAACCACACACTGGCCCGAAAACGTGCTCGTGCACACACAGAACCCGGCTCAGCGATACTATTGAAGCGCACACACACACAAGGCCATGACTCTGCAGCCTGCAGCCTTTGGCTTTATCCCCCTACTATTCACCAACAAGCCTGTAAGCCCCCAAGCTTTGTTCCTACCATCACACACACATATAGAAACACAAGTGCACACATAAAGCAGGGAAAAATACACAAACACACACACATACACACTTCTGCTGCATAAGCACTGCACCTCTGGGGTACTGGTGTTGCTGTGGACACAGAAACAGAGAGGAGAGTTACACTGTGCATGTGTGTGTGTGTGGAATAGGGGCGGGCAGGGTCACGCAGAGGTGTGGTTAGTTTCTCTGTGGGGAGGCCGGGCTGCAAGCATGTTTTGTTTTTTTTTCTTTCAGGGTGTGGCTTCACATCTCTGAGGTGTGTGCGTGCATGCACGTGTATCCACTGTGCGCATGTTTGTGTATCAGCATGCAGCTAAAGTTAGAGTGTGTGCGTGTGTGATTTTCCCTCACGGCTTCATCCCACTGACCATGTGTCATTATCCCTCCTGTGCTCCTGCTCACTAGATGCTACCGGCCACATGTCTGCGCCTCTCTCGGACTCCATGGATCCAGATCCCAACCACCTCGTCCTGGCTGCGCAACCCAGAGGCGGCCCACCTGCCTCTGGAGAGCACGGCGTACCAAGACCTGGTAAGACTGAGGGAGGAGAGAAAGGTGAGGGAGGGGAGAGAAGGGTGAGTGAGGGAGGGAGGAAGGGAGGACAGGAAGATTTTGGGCCTGAGCCAAGTGGATTAGGACCAGAGGAACCTCACATAGACAACAGACAGAACGGGCAAACATGCGCAAATGTGTGTGGAGATTTGGTCAAATGGGGGGGGGGTTTGAACTTGCAAGCTTAAATATGTTTATTAATATATGAAGCATGTAGACATCAGGGACAGAATCAATGCTAAGAATGCTGGGTTAGTGTTGCCATGAGCGTCGTTTAAGACGAAGTATATTTCATACTTTTGAAACATAGGCAGGTGATCGCTCCTTACACGGCCCATAATTATACAGCAAATAATCATAGAATAAAATCTTTATTTAATGTTTACATGTGAGTTTTATAAAACCACAACTCAGACTTTGGAACAGTTGATGAAAAATGATGCAGCTGCAGTGCCGTTACTGGTTTAACATCAGTGAATAAGTCGGAGAACTGTGCCAAAACAGGGAATGCAAGTATGATCATTTATTTTCCTCTGCCATTAGAAAAGACTATTATAGAAATGTTTTTCAGAGGAGAACTTTCCCACAGCAGCTATTATCGATCTTAACAAATGAGATCCATTTGTCTTTGCTTAGTTTAAGCATGTTGACACTAAGATATTTATTTTATTCCATGCTTGACGCTGTGTTTCTGTAGCTTAATAGATTTTTGGGTAAACTTATCACTTAATGTAGTTTACTAACTGCATTTATAGTAGTTTGAGTAAGTTCACTTGTTTTTTCTTTGTTAGAAAACACTGTTTCCCTGTCCTCAAGCTTCACCCCTTTTTCACTTTTTCCTCATTTCACCCCTTCTCCACCGGTCCCACCTTAACCCTTCCTTAAATCCCCACTCCCTCCCCCCACCATACTTCTCTCCCTTACCCACCCTCTTAACAGCAATGTTCGCCATGGAGATCAACGTGCAACACGACCCACAGACCGGCGAGCAGCGCATCCTGTCGGCCAACCGCGTGAACCCGTTGGACGCAGCTTCACGTGGGGTCAAAGTTTATGACGACGGCAGAAAAGTGGTCTACGAGGTCACTTCCTCTGGGGGCGTGTCCACCACCGCTGTAGAGAACGGCTGGAGCTCTGAGCAGGTTGACCAGCTGGTCCAGCGGGCTGCCAGGCCTGCAGTACGAGGGGGTGACGGCGGGAGGGGTCAGGTGACAGTGACCCCATCAGCGCCACAGGCATATATTTCCCCAGCAGATGTTGATGATCTGTCTCCCCCTTCCTGCGCCCCGCCATCCATCCCTTCTAGCCCACCAGCCCAGGTCTCCCTCCAAAGGGAAACCCGTCTTGGCATGATGCCCCCCTCCTCTGTTCCCATCACAACCCAACCGGGCTCCTCAGCCCACCCAGGCGATGAGCTCACCTCACCACCCCAAGCCACCACGGAGCACCCAGTCACAATGGTGTTCCTCGGCTACCAGGACGTTGAGGACGTGAGCGAGAGCAGGCGGTTGCTTGGCTTCGACGGCGCCGTGAAGGCCGAGGTCGTCCTCATCGATGAAGATGACGAGAAATCCCTGAGGGAGAAGACGGTCACCGACATGTCTATCATCGACGGCACTGCAGCCGACCTCGTGTCAGGGCGACCGGCCACGTCTGAAGCCGTCAGCACCGAACTGTCATCTGACGGCCGTGAGCCTGACAGCGCATCCTCACCCCCTGCAAATCCAGATGCCAACACAGCCCCCCCGCCGGGCCTCACCCCCGCCACAGGTACAGACAAGAGGAAACGCTGCCAGTGCTGCATCCTCATGTGACTGAATCTTGTCCCTCTTCCAACCTTTTATTTTTACCCTCTTCTACTCTGTCTCTGGATGGTTACTAACAGAAGCCCTGCCTTCCTCCTCCTCCATCTCCTCCTCTGGACCCTGACTGGCTGACACACACACACAAAAACACAAACACACACACACACACTCTCTTGTCTGACTTTTTACTTTTTACTCAACCACATCATCACCTCTGCACTCTTTCATTGTTTTCTGTCAACACAAGGGCATCAGCTGTCTCCTTGGACAATATTGATCATTTCATAACCTCACCATCAATATGCAGGAAATAAGCTGTTTTCTTGCTGCTAGAATTATGGTGAAATCAGGCATTCAGATAAAGATATTTATGGTTAAGCAGCTTAAATCTTGTCACACAAAACTTCCTGTATATTAGACTTAAGGACAATCGGTGCCACTGCTGTGCTGTCAAACCAAACCGAATGGCTCTATCAATCAACCAGATCATATCCTTTGATAAGTCAGTTTATTAAACAGACAAACAAAGGCCGTTTATTTTCATTTTTCATTTTTTCTTTCGAGTAATTTCCTACTCCATCAGCGCTCCTCCTGCTGTTGCCGCACATACATACAAAAACAACCACACACCCAATTTACGAACTCAACCAACCCATCCCCTTTCCTTGCACAGACTCTCTCTGATGAGGGCGGAGAGGTGGGTACTCGTTGCCTTGGTTTCTTTATGTGCCTGTTCATTCTACCACACTAATAGTCCTAACAAAATATAGAGATTATCATATGTTTTTATTACACATTTACTTCAGTTTGCTGTTGTTATCTGAACATTTTCTTTTTCTTTTTTTTTTTTTGTTTTGAAACTCAAAAGGCCATTGAGTTGTTGGGATGCTTGTTTCTGTGGGAAACTAAGTTTTTGACACTTGTGTTAGATTTCTCTCTTTCTCCCTCATCTCCCTCTACTGTTTCCTCCATTAACTCCAGCTATTCCACTGCTGAGGTCATTTCCTCTGATTCTAGTACTTCCTAACTCAGCAGCCAATAACAAGGATCACCACTTGGCAGCCAGTAGGATCTAAACAGCCAACTTTTCCAGTGTGTCTAATTGCTACAGAGCACAGGATGCAAATGGCAGCTTAACAAACATGCTCTGGCAGCGAAGGAACACATTCTGTATTTGCACCACTGGAAAAAAAAAACTGAAGGGTTACTAACTGCATTTATGGTAGCCTGGGCACAAAGGTGTGAAAATAAATCTTGACAAGCACTACTATCGTACTAAATTACCAGTATAGAAGTGCTCGAATGACTTTCAGTAAAATCATTTAATTGATGCAGAACACCACTAGAGATCTTTTTTATGTTTGTTTTTTTGTAATACAAAGAGACTGAAAACACTGCCAGCTCTTGCAACAGTTAATGACCAGGCCCTCATTTACAAGGGTGCTACAAAAAATATAGGCCTGGATGTCATTATTACATCATAT
>JBBBVU010000020.1:17588263-17613298 GCA_037177055.1 Atherinosoma microstoma | reverse complement strand
ATATATAAAACACTGTACTTGGCTGGATTTTTTTTTTTCTGTCGAATGTCAGCAAATGATTTGGGAGGAATTTCTTCCATTTCCAGTATTTTAAAATGATAATGCTTTGGAGTTAAGAGTAACACACTCTGCCATCACGGAGACGTTGTTAGAGCAGGGTCAATAAAGCTGTTATCAAGGAACACTTACAAAAACGCAAAGGAGGCAACTCGGGTCCAAATGATGAGATTTAGGGTTTTTTTTCCCAAGTGCTTCTATGTCATTAGTTCAAATCTAGTCTTGGTCTAGATGTAAGCTAAAATACTTATTCAGACCTTGAGTAAATACAAGAAACTAGAAAAACTCTCTGACCCAAACCTAATTTATGCAGTTGTTTTTAGTTGATTCTCTGGACAGCTTTATTGATCCTGATCTCCAACTAAGAAGCAGAACTTATTTTTCTACTCTGTGTACTAACTCTGGTTATAGTTGTAATGAGAATGAAGGTGAAAAACAAGATTCACTGGCAACAAATAGCATAATTCAAGCACTGAGACATTAACTAGTATATCACTTATTTCCTTACATGACTGTGCACAGGTATAAACTGTCCTGACAGTGCAAACCTGCAAACATACATGATTTTGTGTGATTGGCCACTGCTGCTGCCAGTCAGTCCAGCAGGCTGCATGATTGATTATAGAACAGGAACACCAGGATCTGGTTTCCTGTGTAGATAAAGAATGTAAATATGCTCTATATTCTATCAAGTGATTATTTTATTTTCCATATCTATATAGGAATCTAGAAAATTATGCTACTAGACATGTTCTAAGATGACTTTATGAGTGCACAAATGAGAGCTTTCATTTTTTCATTCTTTCACCCCGCTGCTTTGCTGTGTGACCTCACAATTAACCTCACGCACCTTTTTCTCTCTCTTCTCAACTTTTGGTGACAAAAGGTGGTCCCCGAAACACAAAATATAGTTCTTCTCTTTAGGTTTATGTGAGCTGGAGACAGTCAGGAGAATTGTCCTGTTCAGAGTCCCAGATTGGGCAAAGCATATTCATCACACAGCTGTTTGGTTTTGAAGACTGATGAGACTATGCAGAAGTGTGTGCTCTGGGAAGTGTGCTTCTTGTTCCCCCAAATGTGCAAAGCATACACAAAGAGCAACAGAGCTAAGGAATACGGGGGGGAAAATAGCACTTCCTGTATGTCCCTTCAAAAGAACTTATAATCAGTTTCACAAAAAGTATGAGAACTAAAGCTGACCAATCCAGTTTGCCTGTTTGGGTCATCGTGTGTATGTGTGTGTGTGTTTTGGATGTAATGCAAGGACATGGAACAGCAGATGTATTGAATTTACCAGCCCCACTGCCACGCCTGCAGTGCTCCTCTTACTCTTTAGGGGTGTCTGTTTTCCTGTCTGCCTGCCCTTCTGGTTGTATGGACTGTTAAAACAAAAAGGAGCCATTTTCTATTGTTCAGACTTCTTTCTGCACTCCACTCTCACTCTGTCACATCCTCTCTCTTCCTTTCTCTCCCTTGGCTCTGACATCTGTAACCTCTCTCTATCTTTGGTCAATAAAGCTGAGTTTCTCCAGTGCCCCCCTGCTGTCTCCTGCTTGTTGTTTTTTTCCATCTATCTCTAACATTCACTTTTTCATTGGCTGCTGACAGAAAGATCACAGGCTGCCCTTAATGCACCCAGCTGTTATAATACCCAATGCCACTAACAGAGCACGCACACTGTGTTTTGTCACAAGTTCTTGGATCAGAGGCCAAATCAGAATAGAGGACGCACTCAAAATTCTGATTAATCAAACAAAAATTGAGTAAACAAGATGGGGTATTCATCTTTTATATAGATTTTGTCAAAATTTGTTTTTCTAAAGTCATGCATTTAGATTCACTTTGAAATGACAGGAGCAGCCTAGCTGATAACATGAAAAAGCAGTTAAGAAATGCAATGTTGCTGCACTCCATAGAATCAGGCTTGTGTGCAGGTTTATATGCAACATGGTGGTGGTCTGCTCCGGCTGCAAATATTCTAAATGTAAAGAAAATAATGTATTGTCAGCTGCCTGTGTTTGGATAAAGATGCAAGGGCAAGTTTGATGTAGTCTCTTTTAGTATAACTCCCAACTCACATATACGGTATCAAAAACAGAATATTTTAACCAAGTAGCACCAGTAGTATAGGAAATTTTCAGAGTATCTCTCTGAGTAATATCACCTGCATCAAAGTAAATGAAAACAATCATGATATAGAATTAGATTACTGATACGTGTGCATTGTTTAGTATGAATAATTTAACTTGTACTATGTATGCGGTATGTTAAGGCGGAGATCTTATTAACCATCTTATGAACTGCTGTCATGTCACCGATTAGTTCAGTAATCTGAGTGAAAACCCACAATTCTTTATTTTCACAACCTCCAAATCGCACCAAAATAGTTCAAATCATTTGGGATATTTTCAATCTGTTAAAAAACATTTTCAAAAGGATTTATGAAGGTAGCTGAGAAGAAATGTAGGAGGGATGACATGTGCAGCCAGGAAAGGAAAGAAAGTAAGCAGGCTGAAAGCAACAAAATGAGACAGATTAAATTGAATCAGTTTGTTTAGGTTTTGTTTTCACATATGAGTTAATCCCAGTCAGAAAACATACTTACATTCACTGACTTTAATGTCACCTTCATAGCAAGTGAGAAAAAAAAGGGGGGGGGGGGACATGTTGAGATCAAGATAATACCAGATTATAAATTACACAACTGAATGAAACTCCTCTCTCAGTAACATGAAGATTTTCGCAGATTAATCAAATATAAAAGACGGTGTCCTCTGACCTGTATTCTAACTGCTGTATGGTAGCAAACAGCAAAAACTTGATGACTTATCAGGACTCCTTCAGCACATAGCAGTACTGCTGCCATATTTCCTTTGATAGTGTGTGTTTCTCTTGGATGACGGACTACTACTGTGTAAAACATGATCCCGGGAAATAACACAAACATGACCCACACTTTCCCAGAGGATACAATACAGTGTGATAAATGATTATATTAGTCATGCTAATGACAAGCGGCATCTGGACACAGTACTTGGACCACATGCACACATTCTCTCTCTCAGTCAGTACCCAGGATGGGTGTGTATGCTGTGAAAATAACCATAATTGACTTATCTTCATGATGCTGTCTCTAACAGAAACCATGACTGCAGATAATTATTGGACTCGCATGCAGACAAACACAAGACAAGGTGATAGTACATGTGTCAGGAGTTGTTCCACAGTAAGATTGTGATCTGGACTGCTACAGGGCCTCATCTGCAATGATGTAGCTCTTTAATGCAATCAGCAAATGAAATCAAATGATGATTAAACCACCATTGCAAGACTGTGTGACATGAAGTCAAACTATGAATACAAACAACAACACATAAACAAAGATCAATAAAAAATTGTAATGCATGATTCTTTTGTGCAACAAAGTAGTATAATCTCACTTCCTGTTATGCTTTGACAGGATTTAATGCAGATCTAATACCACTGCTGATGCTGCTAACCACTATGCTGCTATTGATATTGTCTAATACTGTCATTGCTGTTCTTACTGTATGTAAGTTTATACTTACTACAAGTGGAAATGCAGAGAAAAATGAAGTCATATGATATTAAAAACTGAAAGTACTCTTTATAGAGAATGGTTTGTTAGAAAGAATTATCTTCTTTGTACGTTTTAGGATCAATATCACTGAAAAGATAAAGTCTAAGCAGCATTTGGTTGCTGGATTTTTTTCAACTATTACATTTCCTCCACCAACGATAGATATTGAAAATAAAATCTGCAGATTAATGGGTGTTTGATGCTAATGTGAAGAACAGAGTAAAATATTCTCCTCTGAAATGCAGTCTGCGCTTAAAGGAGCAACCGTCAACAGCACAATAAATATCCGTGTGCATACTATCGCTGCAGTTTGCTTCAACTTGTAAAATTACTCCTTATCAATGTGGTTTTGAGAATCAGTTTTGATATTTTCAATGATTGCGACAGCACTGCAGTGAGTGTGGGTGTCAGGAGGTGGTGGATGACATGATATGAAATCAGATGTGCACCTCATCATGGAAGCAGGTCTCTAAATCAGCACAGGGTAAGACTGAGATAAAGTACAGTCAGAGAGTGCACTGTCGACAGATTTATAGCCTCTGTTATGCATACAGTGACATTCTCCTGGGTTTTGGTGAATTTAAGGATTGCCTCTGACATCATCCAAGCCTTTTAAAGTAGATTGAAGTTCATAGTTGCCTCATTCTGTCCAGGCTACACATTCCATGATGCAAGTTTGCATCATTCTTTCACAGTATCAAATCCACACCAAGAGGGCAGATTTTCATCCCTTCAATTTGCTGTACCAGAAAGTGTGTCGAGATTGTCCTTTGTGGGAATGTCTTTAGAGGTTAGAAATGTGGAATATGACAATACATCAATTTAAAACAATTCTATACACTTGTGTTATTTCATTGTTTGGTTTAGGTTATGGGTTTAAGCTGAGGGTATTTGGTGAAACAGCAAAACTTTGGCATGTGACTGCATATGTACAGATGATGGCAGCATGCCATTTACAGAAAGTTCTTTTTGTCATCATGATGGCTCATTGTGAAGCTTTACATAAGTATTTATAGGAAATTAACCACTGTTAATGTCATTCATAACACCTGTGCTTTTCACGCTGCAAAGTGCCCAAATATCTGCAGTGAAAAAGGTGTGTAACGCCATCAACATGAAATACAGTCATGAAATAATTCTCCCACAGGTGCAAATGAATGAGAAGACTATCAAGATGCCATCAGTAACATGAATTTTTGTTTGATCACAGGATACGGCCAAACACCCGGGGTTACCGTGACAACATCAAATGGCTGTGAACCTCCTATTTCAAGCAGACATCCCCACAATGCCATGGTGAGTAATACATATTGATAGGTAACTATGAATTCCTACGTGCTGTGGTACTATTAGGGACAAGAAAAATATCTTTTTTTTGCAAATATTTCTAAAAATGTGAAGTTTTGCATATAAAGAATAGAAAAGGACACCAAGCAGTTGTCTACCAGGACAATTTGTTCACATTCTGTGGGAAAATTAAGAGCTACCTGACAAGTCTCCTATGATTTTTGGGCTACCATTCACTGAAGTTGTGCACTCTCTGTGTACGTGTCAGATTGGTCTGATTCAACAAAAGTTCCCATCTAATTTTCTTGTACCACAATGGGAAATGTAGTGTTGGTAAAAGAAGCACAGATCTTTGGAAGAACAAGACAACCGCTGGGCTGGCAGGATGTTGGGACTGTATGTTCTTGTTGGCAACATAAATCTGACATCTAGGGAATTCTATTATATTCCCACTGCTGGCCACATGTGAGCTGACAGAATACAGAACATTCAGGCTGCTAATATCCCCCTATGGCACTAAAGAGTACAAGTTGAAACTGTGTTTGCTCTGTGACAATTCATCTGGAGTTCAGGCTCATGCATGAGTGATTTTGTTGTATATTGTGTTGAAAACATCTGCTTGGGGACACATTTGGTAGGCAATTCAGTCATTCAGTGCAATTCCGAACTGTTGCGGTGTGATTTTGTTTACAGCATTTTCATACATTTCTGGCCTTAAAGTAGCTCATGACCTACTGTATATAAACTCTGGAACACAGTGTCATGAGAATCATGACAACTATACTATGCAAAGACAGTATAGAAAAAAAAAACAGGAGTACTGCAACCTTGTTGAGCCAAACTATAAAATTGTTAAGTGATCTAATAAATAAAGACTGTACAATCAGTTTCCTTCACTCTGTACTGGTCTCCAGTCTTAAAATGTTAAGGACCTTCTGGATTGTATTAGCACATAGTTCAAAATCCAGTATCCATGATGGTATGCGGGTGCACTATTGTGAGCATGGCAGGGCTGAGTTGCACATCTGCAAGGGAACCATTTAATGTTGAATAATATATACATGTATCGACATCTTATCATGGAAAGGCTTCATTTATTTCACTTTGAAAATGACAGAAATGATCCACAATACACAAATACTGAGTTTTGTTAAAAGAGGTGATGTAACACAATAGTAAACATGTCCCTGTTGAAACTATCTTTGGACATCTCAGTGTGCAATTATCACATATACACCTACAGGTGTATATTTTTAAAAGGAGGGATAATCCCAGGGAAACCTGTCATGTAATAGTCTGTAGTGATAAGTCATGTTCTCTGTTGCAGCAGAGCTGAAGAAGCCTCTGCCTGACACACTTGGCTGTTTTATTGCTATGTTATGTAGATGGGGGACAGTGTTGGGCATTATTGGTTGTGATTTTATTTTACAGTTTATTGTGATTATATTATAAAGGTGCAGTGAATGTTTTTTCCTATTATGTGTATAGGGTTATCTCTATTATTATTTTGTCATTAATGTAAGAAGTGATGTAGGCTATTGGGATATTTTCACATACTTTAGCTGGTTTCAGGGGCTGAAGAAGCAAAGAGAGGAATAAGTAGCCTAGACTCTTGAAAACATATTTCCTTAACACCCATGTGTTAAAAAAAAAAGTGGCTCATCACCTGTTATAGGTTGCTCTATCTATTTTGTACGTCCAAAAAACGCCACCTCAGCACATGTTGCAGGAGAAGGTCTGGAGGTAGGGAGGTGGGGTACTGAAGCAGGACATAGGGTGGCCTGGCCGGGGCTGCAGTCAGATTGTTAAGCGGCTGAATAAATGAATGAATGAAAGGCAGTACGATGGTAACCTGATCCGCTCAGGTCGGCCTCATTGTGCTTGGCTTGAAGCTCGCGCTGGCGGCTCGCTCTCTGATTGTCTCTGGAACGGGACAGAAAGCACTCCCGGGACCTCGCGAGCCCTGCATTATTCAGCGCGCGTGCCTAGAAAAAAGAGACAGAGAGAAAAAGAGAGAGAGAGAGAGAGAGTGGACAAGAGGGGAGGAAAAAAAAGAGGAGGAGGAGGAAACTGCCGGTTGGAAAAGCTGGCGCGTAAAATGAGCTCAATGTCACCCTAGACTGAAGCTGCCGTCCGTCACCGCTTCAAAGCTGCTGCTGGGACCGCGTGAGGATCCGCTCCGTTACTCCTCTGCCTCGTTTGTTTCACGTTACGTCCCGCCGACAGTCGGTGCAGCAGCCGCGGTTTTGTCGAGGTGAACGCTAGGACAAAGAGGGGAAAGGAAAGGAAGAAGAAGAAAAAAGGAAGAAGCAGCGGTCAGCAGGTTGGTTACGCATTCAGTTTTTCCGGCGTTAAAACTAATCCCGGTTATTATCCGTTAATTAAGTCGGCTAAGGAGCTCCGGGGTTTAACGCTTTGCACATCTTTTATCCTCACAGGTACGACGGGACTGAATCAAACAAAAAGTCGCAATAAAAACCAAAACAAAGAAACCACGTAAGATGAGTTTCTGTTTAGGAAAAAACTCACTTAAAGGGATATCCTGGGAAAGTAGCCTAATGAGATGTGGATGTGTGTGTGTGCTGGCTTGGGGGTCTTTGGTTTTATTTGCATGTCAAAGTTATGTGTGTGTGTATGTGTGTTGTCTGTTGAATGGAAACAGGGCGTGCAATGATACAGATTGGGTTTAAAGTGGACAGGACACAGGACACTGCATCCTTTTCTCTTGAGAGAGACGAGCAAAGGAGGTTAGTGGACCAGACTGCTTGCTGCAGTAGTCTCCATGTCTCTCTTTGGCTCCCTGTGCTCCTCCTCCTTCTCTGCATCACTTTAACCTAGATATTGGAATGACCTTAACCTGCTTTTCATCCCCCACACGTTCAATGAATTGGGAGAGAGACAGAGTCAGCTTTGTTGATGCTGCTTCTTGTAGAAATCACCTAGGAGTCAGAAGGGGGGGGGGGGGGGAGTGTTTGATTCAACCCAAACAAATTTCGTTTTTGTATCATATTGGTTCATTATCTTCTACCCAGCAGAAGCAAAATGTCATTGTATTCCTAAAGCTGATGTGCATGGAAAATGGTTTTGCTTATTTAAAAAAAAAAGAACTCTGTGGTCAAGTCTGCCATGCCCCTATCAAAAAGAACTTACCAGCTGTGTTTTCACCATTAACTGCTTCAGTTAGCATTTTTTAAAAGATGGAGAGTAGAGGCAGTAGCAGCTGTGTTTGCATGTCACATCAGATGGAAGGGATGAAACCAGAGAGAGAGAAGTGGTGTCTGCTCAGAGCAAACTGCATGAACCCAGACTTTATTTATTTGCAAAAGCATTTTTCATTTAAACCGTTTCTTTGCCTCCTGTTGCCAAGCAACTTCCAATTCTTTCATAGCAGTCTTTGTACATGATCAATGACAGAAGGGCATCATCTTGCAGGATTACGTGTTTGGAGGCAAAAAAATCCACTTTATCCTGGATTCTCTTAACGATGCACTCGAATTATGCATAGATTCTCAGTTGAAATGCCTTCAATCATTTACTTTTTTTTAAATAAAAATATGTTTAGTTTGCTGTTGCAGCTTCAGATATAAGCAACTTGACCCTGTTTTCTCATCGCCTTCAGTCATGCTGATTGATTTTACATCACAGTGGAGTTACTGACATTCTGCCTGAGTGCAGCTGACCTCTGCAATGCCACAGGGATGATGGCGGCTTCAGAGGTTTGTCTCCGCACATTCTTGCAGTTGCTCTGTTAAGAGATGTGCTCATTTCTAGTCTCTGTCATGTTTGGCAGCTGCTGTTTATTTTGCAGTTTACTCTGCAGATCCCTGCAAACACAGCCACTCTGCAAGAGGAAGCGAAGAATCGGGGCATCATCCAAAACGCATGAAAACAACATATTGTACCTTCAGATTTGTTTTATTCTATATAGGGATGCACCGATACCGATATCAGTATCGGTATTTACCCTATACCATGTGTTTACTCGTACTTGGTATTCATAAAAGTGTCCCAATACTCCAACCGATACCAGTATGATAGGATAAAAAAACTTGTTTAATGGTTGGATCTGTAATGTCATTTATTAATACTCGTATTGGTACTCAGTATTGGAAAGTCAACATATTGAGAAAGGATGTGTGGTTTACTACAACCCAGTGAAACCTTACACAACTATAACAGCAAAAATGACCATAGTCACAGTAATAGTCACCATACAGATTTGGTATCGGCAGATATCCAAATTTTAGATATCGGTATCAGATCGGAACCCCAAAAAAGCGGATCGGTGCATCCCTGATTTTATATAGTTTTATAATAAGTAAACTCCTAGATCTCTGGGGCATCCCCCTCGATGCAGTAGATCTGTCATGATGTTGAGCATGAGGTTCTGGGCAGATTTGATGGGCACCATTAAAAATCAATGTGTTAACAAGGTCGTAGTTGGGCTTGGAGTTTGTTTTTATTGTCCACACTCTGTTTAGAAAAGCTCATCATTTGTGCTCACCGTTTTGTTTGGTCATCATTTGAAATCAGTTGCTGATTCTGGAAATATCGAAGCCAAGCAGCAACCTGCCAATTCAGATAGACTGTTTGCCTATACAGACACACCACAACCAGCTCTCCGTTTCAGCTGGATGCTCGATGACAGGAGGCGTCTACCTCATACTGAACGTCCTATTCAGACAGTGTCTGATGGTGTTGCACCCAGGTTTGTGTGTGTGTGTGTGTGTGTGTCTGAGGGTGTGTGTGTGTCTGAGGGAAACAGATTTTCCATCACCACCCATCTCGGCACTGTGGAGCATGTGAGAACTTTGACAGGGGCAACAAAGTTATCACTAATGTCTTCTTCCTCCAGACCTCTCCTATTCCCAGAATGCAGACACACACATATACACACGGTGTCACAAGTTACGTAACAGCTGCGTGGTTGATGATGCAGAGGCTGGCTCAGCCAAGAGTACGCAGGAGGAAGAAATAGGAATGAAGTACTGCTGGAAAAATGAAAAAGAGATAATAGGTACAGAGGGAGGTAGAGGAAGGCAGGTGTGTGTGACAGGGTTAGTTGGGACAGAGCAAGAAAAACATAAGGGAGAGAAGTGGCGGATACGCGTAGGAAGTCTGTTTAACCTCACACGGCGAAGCCTTGTTGACATTAACTGGCCGATGGCCTTTGCAATGGCTGATCTGTTGATGGGACTCCACTGGTTGTCCAACAGGAAGACAGTGATGCTCCATCTTGTGTTGTATATACTATATACTATATACTATCACTTCTTTGTTCAGAAATGTAATGTGTGTACTGTCAGCTGACAATGAGCAAATAGCATGAATAAGAAAGACAACATGTGGCCTGGCTGTTTGTCATAGAAAACGAGCCATGTGAACGCCCCTCAGGCCAGCTATCAGACCGAACCTTGAAAATGATTTTCCCAGGGTTTAAACAAAGCTTCCTCATGTTGTGCATGTCTCAAGTGGCTGGAATTTTAAGTAGTTCTTTGGGCTGTTTATGACACTTTAGGTCTATTTTTGTTTGCCCCCTGGGAGTAGATGACAGCTAAAAGTGACTAAGAGAGACAGTGGAGTCTGTGTGCTTCTGGTTTACCTCTTATAACTTTGATAATTCATTAAAAAAAAGTCCCTTTTATTTGGGTTTGTCAGAATCTTAACATTTCTTGATGAAAGGGTTTTTTTTAGAAGTTGTTTTTTTTTTTTGGCCAAACCTTTTATTCATATCAGTAAAATAGTGAGTCATCTGTAGTTTTGTGATCTGAAGATTTCATTTCCTACATTTCAAACAGTTTTCTCATTGTTGGCCCTTACAAATCACAGCTTGGTGCCTAAACGTCTCGACATCGTGCACCCTTGATTTTTCATGCACTCTGTTTTCAACACAAAAGGTATCTTCACTTTCCCTACAAAGCTCTGATTGGTTTTATCGTTACTCCAGCCGGGGACACACCAAGCAGAGATTTAAGAGGTTACTCAGAGGTCTTGGACCAGGTTTGGTTTTGTGCCAAGTTCAAGGTCTGGTATTATTTATTATTATTAATTTACATTTAATCCACATTAATGCAAAGTGTGTAGGGTTTTTGATGTCATACATGTTGGATTCAAACTCCTTAAAGTTCAAATAGAATTTTTTAATTTTTTTTGCCACATTCCATCTTAGAAATGTATTTTGTCTATGGTGTTTGTATTTGTGTTCCAGAGAGGAAGAGAACTGAAGGGATGTAGGAAACACAACAATTCAACTCAGCCATGTGATGGCCACCATTACACAACCTCCGCTGCCCACTATTGTCCATAACGTCCACCGACTATTGTTATACTGTGCGACACAAACCATTCACTGAACTCATAGCAAAGCACAAATCACCTGCTAGCACAAATACTGTGTTTACAGCAAACATGCTCACATAGACAATAAAAAAAATGCCTTGCACGAAAAGGAACAGGACATAGAGTGAATGAGAAAATGCCTTTAGACGCAACATTCCACACTTCTACTATGGCTGCCAGCAGTTTGATTTAAAATGAAAGCAGATAGACTTTATTTGTTGTTCTGGGAAATGAGGAGGTTGTTGACCTGTAATGTCAGGGATGCATCCCATAAAACAGTGAAAAGCTGCAGAATACTCAAATGCATGCACCAGCTTTGGACTGGAATGTTAGAAGATCACACTGGTTTCAGGTTGGCATCCATTGTCACCAATGCTCTCTCATTTGGATTAAATCTTGGGATTGTTGCTATGTTATGGATGATACTGTTTAAAATTGTGAGTTGTCTGATATCAGAATAGTCTTTAATGTTAAATTGGTTCCACTCTTATTCAGTTGCCTTAGGTGGACTCCCTGTCCAGAATAGTTGGACACACTTTAAACAAGTCTAGGATCATCTGATAGAGTCACCATGTGATGAGACCATGCCCAAATATCACCAGACTGGTTTTTGGTGGCACTGGAGGGCAAAAAAAAATGTTGTGAGCAAATTCTTTGTCGACCTTTTGAAACTTTTCTCTGAAAGAATCAAGCAAAATCCGCAACAAACCATTTCTAGCAAGTCAGCTGCTTGCTCTGAAGTGGTTGAAGGGGGATTTTAAAAACACAAAGTCACAGAGGAGATGGTCAGGTGAAATACACAGACAGTGGTAGGCCTATGCCCACAGTGAGTCATACTAATATGAAGTTGATGCACAGTTTGAGGGATATACTGAAAATAAACCAGCTGAGATCTTTTAGTTTTGCACCACTTCAGTGAGATTTTTTTTTTTTTTTTGCATGCAAACATATTTGCTGCACAATGGTAAATATCCCTAATCTATTTATTCTAAGTATGAATGGGAAATAGTGTGGTCAGGAAAATTAGCATTTGAATAAATAGATAAAGAAATAAATGAGTGAAACTCTTAAAGAGTCAAGCTCAAAGTGTTGGCTCAGGTTTTTTTTTGTTCCTGAGTGAAGCTTCTTTCCTCGGGTCTAAATACTTCAGGCTAATGAGCTAGTTTCCGTAAATAGACTGTTGATGAGCACTGTTTTTCTCAGGGTGAGGCAGAGAAGAGCTAGCTAATGCAGTAAGCTATCAGTGGGTAAGGTCATGCTAACAGAGTTACCGTAGCTCATAGATAGGAATAAGCCACTTGTCTTTCATGACGTGTGTTGCTGCTGGTGATGTGTAATATGGTCAGACTCAAAGTAGTGTTGTCAGACATTTTTGTTCATTTCACTCTTTCTTTAAATGTTATTGTTTATAAGAGACTGGCCACTTTATCACTTGAGTTTTCTGTAGATCTTTTTTACTTGAAAACTTGACTCTTAGTTGTTTTAGGGCTGTTATGATTCAGCATATTTGCTAATACCTTTAATCTAAACTGCAGCTATTTGTATTTAAGCCAGTTAAATGTAGCTATTAAACCCAGCTTGCTACTAGCTAATGAAGCTATACTTAATTTGAGATGCTGTTTAGAGCTTGTGTTCTGCCAACTGGAAGTTGGCCATTATAGGCATCTATTACTAATAGAAGTAAAAACTGAATTTGACAAACAATACAGCAATTTAAGTTTAGAACTGATTTTAAAAAAAGGCAATTTATATTTGGTATAAACCATTTTCCCCAAATTATGAATGAAGCTATTAGCATCTTTTTGCTAAAATATGAAATATATATATTTTTAAATATTTTATTAATATTTAGAGATATTTCATCTTCCAACTAACTAAAGCTACATCATTCATTTTTTTTAAAAAGATCAAATGAACAAAAAAAATAATAAATACAGCAATTTGAATGTTAAATTGCTTAAAAGAAAAAAATCCACTTTGCATTCATTATAAACCGCTTTCCCAGTTTTGCATGAAGCCAAGGGCCACTTTTCGCTCAACTTGAAATCCACATAAAAGCTCATGTTAACTTCTCTTTCAGTTAGCAGTCTGTTAGCAGTTAGCCTGGTTGTGTGGTCTAGCTCTGAGAGTGCTTTGGGACAAAATACTAAAGTAGGTTGATTCATGCTGGGAGAGGATTAGAATTATATGCTCTGGGGCTTTTACTTCTCACGGACACACACACACTTGCTCATACAGAAACTCACATATACACGAGCAAGCATGCACAACCACGTCCTTAAAACCCTTAAACTCAGTCATCCATGTGTCCCCCCTCCTTCACTGATGGTTTGTCCCTTCATGTTTTTCCTTCCTGCTCAACCTGCAGTTTCTGATTTTTATGTGGTCTTTATTCTTAAGAAGATGAGCTTTTCTTAGCGGTTTTGTTAGCTCAGTTCCAGTCCCAGCTTAAAGGTAATTACGCCTAGTAATAGATGAGCTGCAGAGGAAGTAGTTGTAGTACTTGTAAGACTGGAACAGTCAGTCAATACACAATGAGTTGCTGTGTACTCTTAGCTGAGCAAGTGTACATGGTGTGATAATTCAATATGAAATGAAGGGAATGATAGCTCACAGAATGTACTGTGTCCTGGTGGATTAACAGCAGGGGAGGACTGGACTGTTTCACAATGGAAGCTGAGGAAAGGAGGGAAATGCAGGCAATGCTTTATGAAAAAATGAGTGATGCATTCATCAGTGAGAAGAAAATTGAGTTTTTTTTCTGATAGATGCCATTGTAAATTATATTTTCATATCAGATAATCAAATGATGAATATAGCAGGTACTAGATTATCTAGTTTGGGCTGTGTTTGATAATTAGAGTTGTGCTGACATGAGTAATATCTAACCATATTACTGATGATTTGTGATGTCTGGCCCATTTTGTTGATGGGATGCTAATCCAATCTTATTATTCTTAATGACTTCATAGCTGTTTCTTTATCCATGCTATCAGAATGGAATTAAATGAATTAATGCCGAAATTACCTTTAACCAACAGCATGGATCACACGGCTGTCAAAGCAGATGCAGCCTATACGCAGGATAATGTATAGCAAGTTTAATTAGTGGTCAGGAAATGGTATTATTTGCTATTAACTTTTTATTTATTCTTCTTGACAACTGTTTATTGTGTGACATCATTATGTAAAGGCTGTTGAAACAGACTGTTTATGTTTAGTTAGGTTAATCAGAATAAACTGTACCTTGCATTGAAGTCTTAAACAGTGCTTTGCACCAGTGACTGTCTCACCATATATTAACTGTCTCATAATATTCACACAGCGGACAATTCAAAGGGAATGGGGGCCCAGAAAAGTACAGATTGTTTTGTTTTCACAGAATGAACTGTTATTATACACACTAAGTAAAGCAATACAGTCATTACCTCTCCCTCCAAGACTTGAATAACGGCAGATGAGTGCTCGGCGTTCCCCTTACAGTGTGTTTTATGCTGTACATCTGCTGGGTGTGTTAATCTGGCTGTCTGTCCTCTGTTTGAAAAGCTTCAGCACACAACAGGTCAGTCTGTCTGACTGCAGACCTTTCTGCTAAGAGCCCTCATCTGTGAGCATGGAAGTGTGTGTGTGTCTGTTTGTGGGGAGGTGTGGAGTGTAGCATTAGTATTCGGCCTAGAGAATCTCACTGAAGCTCCTGTGGGGCCCTTTGTTGTTGCTCCATGAAGGGGTCCATGGGGGTCGGGGGTTGTGTGTGGCGTTGCGAGACGTTTCCAAAGGGACACAAATAGTTTGTGAGTCCAGACATGTTTCGCACTCAGAGCTGAAAAGGGATGATTTCAGTATGGTTGCTGTTTGGAGGTCTCTGGCAGTGGGTAGGTGAAAATCGCCTCATTCTTATTCTGCTAGTGCTGTAATGAGGACTCACTCTGCTTATATGTGTGCGTGTAGCTCAAGATAAACAACAGTCTCATCACATTTGTTGTACTTGAACAGTATGGATGTACCTTTATTGCTTTCACTCCTTGTCTGTTCACTCCCCCGAAGCTCTTGGGGGTATGAATGTTGTATAAAACAGCCTTCAGAGCTGAGTTGTTGTTTTTTAGATCACTTCTTTTTCTAAATGTTGACAGCAGAGAACTTCCCAGCATGTTGCTAGTGGTCTAATTCTTTTTTTTATGTGCAGGTGGACTCTAATTTTTGGTTTATATCCTGTGTTGAAGCCCGTTTCCACAGATACATGGGAGCCAAACTTCCTGGTTTCCTGTTTAGATGAATTGTGAGTTGTGATAGGCTTTTATCCAATACGCTGTTTCCTTTACTTTGCAACATCTTTTAGTTTGACTCGTCAAAACGTTTTTATCATTTATCTTTTACTTTGTGATTAAGTTCATATTTCAGTCTCTAAACAACTGATCTAAAACAACTGTGAGTGGCAAATTGAAGCAGTTAAAACTGGAAGCTGTGCTGGACTCAGTAACTGGCAGCATCCCATTAAGAGGTTTTGCTTTTAGTAGGATTGTGAAGCCTAGACTGACTGGACATACTTAAATTAACTTGAGGCGGAGACTGGATCAGTGTTAGGGCACAACAGGTGACTGGGACCTTTTCCTTCAGTCCAGACATCATTATAAAGCTTTCCTTCCTCTTCTGGAAATGTCTGTCTCCTCAATGTTTAACAAAGGAAGAGTTTAAATGTGAAACAGCATCAAGCGCCAATTCATTTTATTTTGTTTTATTTTATAAAAAAGCTTTTCCAACACCAGTGTGAGTTTATCCTTCTCATCATTAGCCAGAGACTACAAAAAGTCCTTCACACATACCCATTTCATAATATATGAAAAATCTCCATTGCACCTATACTATCACTGTGACACTCAGCTCTTCAAGGATTCATCTCCCTCTGGTTTATTTGCTTGTTAGATGTGTACCAAATCCACATGTTCCCTGAAATGTGGTTAAAATTGGTGACTTCTCTTTGAACGGTTACAATTAAAGCAAGTTAGGATTAAAGTTACCCTGCAGAACAGGGACGCTAACAATATTTTAGTCAAGCCTTCTGGTAACATACCAGTGTAACTTTGCATCTGAATCATTTTTACAAAAAGCATGTTCAGTTTCCGTAGTGCTGCTCATGCTATTAAGTACTGCAGAGTTACTTTCTTTTCTTCCTACCAAACAAAAAAAAAAATGTACAAATTGGAACTCTACCATGACCTGTAAATCAACGTCACATCCAAATCATTCCAAACATATTTCTATTTAGTATCTCCCTGGTAAAAAACAAAAACAAAACTGATCTTGAAATAAATTGGAATACATTTAAATTTTTCATTTATTATGGATTTTGAAAATCACGCTATCAGTAAACATAATGGTGTTGTCAGCATTATTTATGGCCGTCCAGCTGTGACCTGCAGTACTGGTGGTCTGCCATAACTTTAACGCTGTAGAAGCACATCACTGGCTAAGAATTTATTCACAAATAACATCACAACTAAATTTCTGGAATAGAAAAACATTTTTGGATGTCCAAAAAGCATATACATTTGCCTTTCTTTTCAGGATTAATTGTCTGGAAGAATTCAAAATCTTGGGAAGATTAAGATCCTACGAAGGACTTATTATGAAAATTTGATGAACTGCCCATCTCTTGTATCACTGAAGCTCTGGTATGTGGAGGTTCAGGAGAGGATCCAAAATGCTGGAAAGAGGAGGCAGGCATGTTAAACAAAAGGCAAGCTTTCATTAAAGCTGATGCAAACAGAAAGTCCTGGCATGTAACAAAAACAGCAGTGCAGTCAGGCAAGCGGACTGAAGTACAGATATTAGGACCAAAAATAATCAAAGCTAATTAGTTAAGAAGACACTGGGAAAGAATTAGTGGTAAAATCCACAGTATATACACACTAAGACCTAACTGGGTACTAAGATTTAAGCTCTTCTAGGTAGAAAGGCAATTAGAAAAAGCAAGCAAATCACAAAAAACATGAATGGAAAGTGGTTACCAAATTAGGATGGGAAGTGATTAAAAGAAAAAGGAAAAATCTAAGAGGCTGCTGTCAAGATGAAACCAAAGGACCCAAACCATTAAAGCATTAAGTCTAAAACCTGTGAAATAAAGAACACTGTAATTTTTTTCCTGTGATTTTAAACAGCGTAAAATCACAGATCAATAAAAAAAACCAGTACATCCACTCCAGATGGAGACACAGACTGTGCACCCTAGAGCCACTCGGGCCATGACCTGATTACTAACAGTGTTCTGATCTTACATGCTGGAACACCTTAGCTTCTTAGTGTCACCTCGTCGGCCTGTGGACACTGGTCGGGGTGAAATGCGTGTCTCTCTAATGTGTTATGGTCAGTCTGATCAACTACAACCAACTTCCATGGTATAAGACTGCTCCAAGCGCTACCCTATATTAAATCGATAGAGTTGACCCAGATGCTTGTGTGCACACACAAGTAAAACGTCACACATCCTGCTGTCTTCCTTCTTTTGCAGATCTCTCGTTGACTTTTTAATCTTTTTTTTTTTTTTTTTTTACATTACTGTTCTCAACTTTAGAATAATTGGCTCATCCCACTGTAAATCACCAGTGCCAGCATAGAATAATGAACATCTTGCACCATTTGTGCATTACAACCCATCCAGGACTACAGCTCCCCGGGGCATGAGTAATAATTGGGTTACTGTCCCGATTTTCTGAAACTGATTACTGTTCATCATGTTATTTTTAGCCAGGGAACTCACCGAGAGCTTGCGCTTTGTCGTTTCAAACAGGGACACTTCAAAGGGGTCAGACTTTGGCATGGGTAGCATAGCATCCACACGGAACCGAAGTCACTGGGAAGGGAGAGCCACCGCTTGTCTCTGACAGGACATAAAGTTTTAATAGGCACACACAGGCTGTTTGAGGGTTTCCTTTCCTCCAGATTACAAAAACGTCCCTGACTCCTGGACCACCTGCTTTTCTGCACACACACACCCCTGATTCTCTTCAGTTTTTAATGAGATCAGAAATAGAGTGCTCATTATACCACAAGTTAGAGAGGCAGATGGTTTGTGGTCCGTATTGATGAAAAGAAGCCCCACAAAATGTGCTTTGGCTTTAAAGTATGTTTCAGTTTTTAACATTTATTTTTCTGTTTTGAAAATGTTTTCAAAGACTTCTAGTCAAAGAAGAGGCAAACAGTGGTTGTACTTTCTCTGTCCAATGTCTGACAGCAGCCCTTTCATGTGTGTAAAATCTGGTGGAGTTTCTTACAGTAGCTTTGGGTTACTGTTTGTTAAGACAAAAACAGTATAATACTTGAATAAGTAATCTTTAGTGTCATAATTATTGACATCCATTCTGATATATTGCTGCAGTTATGTGAAAATGAAAGTACACCCACAAGTAAATGTTGTACATCAGTCTGGGAAGGGTTAAAAGACCATCTCTAAACTATTTGGATTCCATCTACAGTGAAAAGGATTATTAACAAGTGGAAAACATTTAAAACAGCTTCCAATCTTCTTAGGGGTTGATGTTCCAGCAAGTTAATCCCCAAGGTCAGACCATGCAACTCTCAGAGAAACTGCAAAAAAAATCCAAAGTGTACAGGAGAAATGTTCCTTCTCTCTGAAAAGAACATGGCAGTATAGTTTAATTTTGCCATATCAACAAACCACAAGACTTCTGGGACAAAAACCTTTGGACAGATAAGACCAAAGTAGTAAGATGTTTGGTCATAACGCACAAACACCTGACTCCAACTGTCAAGCATGGTGGTAGAGGGGTGATGATTTGGACTTGTTTTGCAGCCACAAGACCTGGGCTCACTACAGTCATTGAGTTGACCTTGAACTTATCTGCACACCGAAGTATTTTGAGAGTTGTGAGGCCATCTGTCTGACAGCTAGAACTTGGTGAAAATATGGTCATGCACTAAGACAATGATGCTGAACAGCAGTAAATCTGATACAGAATGATGCCGTTGTAAAGGAGAGCAACTGCTAATGTAATACAGAAAACATCAGTCCAAGTTATTACTGCTAAAGGTGGCTCTACAGTCTGTGAAATTATGAGGATGTACGTGGTTTTTCACACACTGATTCTGCATTTTGGCTTAGTTTTTTAAATAAATAATGACAAATGTAACAAGTCCTCTTGTTGTTCATCTGAGGTTATAGTTTCCTGATTTAAAGACCTTGTGAGGGCCAGCTGAATAATTATGATGTCCTTCTGATACATAAAGCTTTAGGAATAAAGGAGGGTGTGCTTTTCCCCCCCCCATGACTGTAGCTCATTTGTGGCTCTGCCCTCCATCATTTAACACGCCCTAAAACACAATATTGCTAATGACCCTTGTAAATCCGAGGAAAGCGTTTCTAGTTCCATTGCGTCTCAATGTAGTGTTTGTGAGCAGAGAAAGTGAACCATGATCCAGGTCAGCTCTGGTTTCTTGTAGCCTGATCCTATGGTCCAACACATATCCACCCACACACAACACTAGCAAACATAAGAGTTGATTTTTCTCAGAGTTTGAGAGAGTTTATGATTGCCACTATTTCTTAATTGTGAATTTTGGCTTAGAAGTTAGCGATAATAAGAGCTTCATATATGCTAGTAGTTGCATTTTACCTCCATAAAAGTGGACGAGCCTCTGTAACAGCACTGGGATCAGCATTTAAAATTGCCCCTAAATGCACCGGTAATGAAATATTTTAAGGTTTAGCAGCATTAAGGCAGGATGAAGCAGCAGGTTTCATTTCTTCCTTTTATTACTTTTTATTAAAAGGTTAATGCAGCCAGTAAATCTGCCTAACCCTAATAAGAGACTGAGTCAACACTCTTGGTGATGATGACAGAAGAAAATACCAGTACCCTCTTATCACCTCCTCCCATTTCTTCAGTCATCATCTCTTCATCATCCGCTCTCCGCCTGCCTCTTACTCTCTGCCTCCCTCAGGTTTGACAGGAAAGCTGCAGGTAAGAGGGGGAAGAGGGTGAGCGGCACACATTGGAGAAAGAGAAGGTTTGGTCATGAACAGGAAGGGAGGAGGCGCAGGGTGGATGTTTTGTAGCCTGTGTGTAAGTGTTTGCGTGTGAGGCCTCGCACAGAAGGGGGCTTTGTGCGTGAGGGCATCTGGAAGAAACACACATACATGCGCATGCACACACTTGGCCCATGACATCACAGCTCACCGTGCAGCCGACAGGAATGTTACTCAGAAAGGAGAGGCTTTGTGGAGGAGAGGAAAGAGACGGGAGGGGAGGAAAAGGAGGAGAAGAAGAGGAGGAAAGGGCTTGGCCAGGGAAAAGTCCGGCACTCCCACCATCTGGAACAGGACGGACCGGGGCTGGACTCAAGTGGACAGTACTGAACAGGAAAAGGGATAAAGCTTATGAAAAGAAGACACACAGATTGTAGGAATTATTGTAATGCCACAAAACGAAAGGAAGCTTTCCTACGGTGACTGTTCTGGATCAATAGACATCACTGAAATAGATTAACCTATTGGTACTTCTAAGAGAAGCAGGTGAGTACATCTATTTATGTTGCATTTTCAGATAGATTACCTTAGCAGTTAAGATCTTTAATAAACTAGAATACCATGAAATATTTAGCTAAAGAAGTCAGATTTGAACTTTGAAAGACGTAACAGAAAAGTGATTAATCAAAGGTTACATATTGATGTCAGAGTTGATATATGATTGTAGTGTTTGTCCAGATGTTACAACATCACTCAGCCCACCAGTTCCCTTATTTACGTCACAAGGTTTACCATCACTACTATTAAGCATCTCCAGACTGTTGTAAAGGGAAACCGACTGAAATCATGAATACTCACTGCACCGCACTGTTTGGCACGGGTTCAGAACACCAGGCTACACTTGCAGGTGGCTCCGGTTACAACACAGGATCTTATTTAGCCAAGAAACAGAGCCGGTATCGCTGACCGCACAGGGTTACCCAGGAGCCTAGAGTGTGCGAATGCATACGCGTGCTTGAAGACTTACGTTGTCACACTTTCACTTCACATTTTCCATGTGCTTTGGCTGAGGGCGAGCAGACCGCTGCGTGATATTAAAGTTGAAGTCAGAAACCAAGGATAGCGCTTATGAGTCATAAATATTGCGGTTCTATTTCTTGTAAGGGATAATTATTCTCATCGGGGTGAATGTTGTTCTAGTGTACAGACCTCCCCCCCCACTGTGTCACAGGCATGCAACTTAGTGCGTATGTTGAGACATTGTGTTTACGTGTGTGAGAGTGTTTGTGTTTTTTTTGTGTATGTGTAACGGTCAAACCCTAAGCATTTCCAGATGTGATGGATGGAGACAGGCGGAGAATGGGACAGCGTTTCGACAGAGAACATAAGACTGTGATACGGAGCTGAGTCAGAGAGACTCGAGACTGACTGATGACTGATTACGACTTTCCACGGAGCTCACTCAGTCCCACCCTTTTTAATACCAACCATAGCTCTGTCAGGAAACCTGGACCCCCTGGCTCAGTGTGGGAGGACAGTTTTTACTTTTACTTTTAGTTGCGTGCTTTCTTTCCAAAGCTCTCATACAGCCACACATACACACTTTGCCGCTTTAGTCGGACAAGCAGGGTGAGTATTGTCCCTCATCACAAGTATAACAAGCTGAGCCTTGAGGACAGCATGCTATGCCTGGAATGTTAGTTCACCTCAGTCTGAGTCAAAACCATACCCGTGAATACACACCTGCTGTTCAGATATACACTTTGGCATGCAGCAATCACATGCATACTCTTTTAAGTGTGTGTGAGGGAGAATAGAATTTCATATGAGACATTCCTGTACTTTAGAACTGTTTTCCTGAGGCAGTAACAGGATATCCTCCCCCCCTTTGCACTGTCCGCTGGACACACACTCCTACACAAACACATACAGACATTCCTGCATGTGAATACACATACATGTGTCGCATGTACAGTAGGTCCGATAAGTAGACAGAAGACCTTAATCTGAGTAAGTGTGAAAACAAAAGTGACATGCGGTCCCCGGATGGGTCAGTAAAGTCATTAACTCGGTGAGAAATCATTTGACTGATGAAAAAAAAGGCAAGAGAGCGACAGGAAGACAAGGACGCTGGAGATGGAAGAAAATGGAGAAAATGACACTCTAGTTTAAATGAGGCTTTATGGTCATCTTTGTGAGGTTAAATGAAGAATTTTCTCTATGGCCTAGACTATTGTATCTGGCACCTTTTTCAGATATCACTTATCACCAGTGCAGGACTCTCAATTGATTGTCTAAAATGTTTGTCTACCAACAAAGTAAAAGAAAAAAGAAGAATTGTCATATTACCTACCTGGAAAATTAACAAATCAATATCTCTGGGGAGAATATCAACAATTGTCCCCAGAGGAGCAACCTATTACTCTGTTTGTTTCCTCTGGTTGTGGTTTTGAGTTCAATTTCTTTCCTGCTGTAAAATGAAAATATTTTAACAATAATTATCCGATAATCAAGGTGTAACGTGGCACAAAATTCACAGTTTAGTGCATTACTTAATATCGGAGTCATAGTTTGTTCTGACTTCGACACAGATGAAAAAGCAAAATGTAATGTAGAAAATGTAAAGATTGGCTAATGCGGACATAGTGTCATAAAAGCAAGATGTAATAAAAAAAATTATATATGATGGCCTGTTGTGATTCTCAGATATATCAGAGTCTGCACAGGTCAAATTTGCACACATATTGGAGGACGTGTGAGCCAAGAAGATGCAAAGCTAGCATGAACTATATGGAAAATATAAGCAGTCTGGATTTTCCTAGATTAAAACCTACAGAAGAAAAAGCTGTTAAATAAACTGAAGCCTCATTTTCTTCAAAACAAGTCCTCTAACTCTGCTGGACACATAATATTAATATTTATGTGCAGCCACTTTGGAGATGTGAGATCTTCAAAGCCTCTAATATCTGTCTCTGTTTATTTTCAGTTGAATTTAACTAGTACAAAAAGATCTTCTCAGTAACCTGCAGCTTCTTATTTTGAGATCTGAGAGTAGGAGTAGGAGACGATCTGCAACCTGGTTGCAGTTTTCAATCTTTATCTTGAACATACAGATACAACATTTCCAAATAGTCAGGGAAATCACATCCCTTCTCTAGAACTGTTTGAGCTTATTTATACTTATTTTCTGTATGTAAGCCTGCTCACATATCCTCTAGTATGAGTTATTGATTTTGGCATGATCTGTCATCTACTAGATTGATACATAAGTATGATTAAACTGCAGTGTAGCTTTAAGAAAATGTGGTTTCTCTGATATATTGTAAATTCAACCTCATGAGACAGTACAAACTAAAGAATTTGCATGTGACTGAGCCAGATGGGTCACCAAAATGCCCTCAGAACATTTGCTTTTTTTTTTTTTTTAGAGGAGGGAGGAGGAGACGGCGCTAAAGTGTAGAGGAAATCATTGCCTCATTATGAGAGACAAGAAGGCTTTTTCCAACAAGCGGGCTGTTCTAATCCTCCATGTGACTCCACTGACCACTGTGTCTACATCTGAACAATCTCAGAAAAGAGAGAGGAAGCAAGGGAGGAAGGAAAAGAAACAAAAACAATGCAGAGGAATGAGGTCTCTCAGGGAAAGCAGTGATTTTTTTTTATTGCCTCACAACAGTAGAAAAATTTCCATAAACATAATAAATGTCTGTTGGGCCTGTTGGCTGTGTGTGCTTAAATTGCGAAGTGAACTCATTCACTAAAGTGATGTCCACACACGCATTCACAGATTACAATGACAGAGGTCAACAACTCCCTCCTGGAAATAAACGCATCCTTAAGAAAGAGCTGCAATGAGTACAAGGCCTTAAGAGGGAAGCTAATAGAGTATTTGCCAGTGATCCACATACAGACAAAGACACAGGCCATAAAGACAGGAGTGTGTAAATGTAGCTAGTCACTAACAGTGGGTCTGGAATGTGTGGAATGAATGGTCCTCTAAAGAAGAAGGTCTCAGGCCTGATCCATGCATGATGAGGGGTGTGGATTTCTTACCTGGATGAATCGGTTGTTCATTGGTAGGGTATTAAGAAAATGTCACTGGATTCAAGTGTGTTATTTATTTTACCACAGTTTGACAACTTATTTCATTGTTTCGCAGCTATACAAGGAGCTGTAGGGTAGAATTTTGGAAGCCGTGTTTCCATCTCTCATAACGACTAATCTGAGCCAGACACTTAATCCAAGACACTTTAGTAAAGCTGCTCCATGAAAAGATGAGTTTGGGAAGGAACAGGAAGAGAATGTGTTAAACGGAGCTGACAGAATTTTTTCAGTTTTCAATCGGAAATCAAAACAGCATTTTTATAGACGCTGCAACAGAATCAAAAGTCTCTGTAACTGCCACTCGTGGCCACTAAAGCTTCATTTTTAAATTTATTTATTCTTAAAATACATAAATTGCCGTCTGCATCTGAATTGTTTTAGTCTGTCAGATAGTCGACTTACAGGCAAATAAACATAACAGTGGAAACCAGTGAGAAAAGCTACATAAATATTCCAACGTTGTTAATGTTGGAGGTGTGTGAGAAAGCAGCAGTATATGATTTGGTGCCCCCTAGTGATGGGAAACAAGAACTGCACTGTACCACTGCAGAGGATTAACTAAACACTGTACTGCTGCAATGCAGATTGACAGATGTGTGTGTGTGTGTGTGTGTGTGTGTGTGTGTGTGTGTGTGTGTGTGTGTGTGTGTGTGTGTGTGTGTGTGTG
>JBBBVU010000020.1:17561397-17580843 GCA_037177055.1 Atherinosoma microstoma | reverse complement strand
ATATGTGTATATATGTGTTTTTGAGTTTTTTTTTTTGTTTTTTTTTCAGGCATCTGTATTAAATCTGAAGTGCCGGCTTGACAGTCAGCGTCTTAGAATTGTTAAATGCTAGTGAGGAAACCTGCAAAACTAACTTTGCCTTAGACTGTCAGTAGTTGTTGGTATGTATGATGTATTTCATCCTCTCCTATCCTGTATTGCTACAATTTAAGTAGACATTAGAGAGAATTAGCAGCAGCATTAGAAAGTTTGTCTATAATCACTATTCTTAAGTGACATTTTGTCTATAAAAATGCAAACCGAAGGAAATATTTGGGTAAACTAAGTCTGTGTATTAATTAAAGGGCTGGGTCAGGAGTTTTATACTCTGAGAATCACTTATTTTAGCTCTGACGGCTACGTTGCTTTGTCGACTTGTGCTTTCTGATGTTAGCAGTTGTTTCATGTATTATACTGAGGTAGGACTGTGTATTTGATGTATGTGCTCTATGGTTTGCTAGCTGAAGATAAAGTTTGAGGAAAAATATTGAAAAAGCTTTTTATAAAAAAGTTGTTATACCAAAGCAGAATTTTGTTATTTCGAAGAAAAAAGAAAACCTGTCGGCCTAATCTAACGAGTCTATTTAAGAAGTACTAATTGTGTGCATGGATTAAGAGTTCTTTCATTGCCTGAAACAAGCACACGGCAGGGGGAAGTTGGTTGGTAAGAGGCTGACCTAAGCAAACTGTAAGTTGGTCTGGTGGAGTTGTATGATAACTTTTGTGAAGTGGGAGCTATGATTTTGCAAGATGATGTAATTTTACTTATTCTTTTCTTTTAAAATAGCCTCTTGTAAATCTCCAACACAAGCCTCTCTGAGTGCGATGATGCAGCAAAACACGAATGAACTGTTCATCCCTTGGATCAAAAAGTAGAAATGTGTCAAAATTTGCTCCGAACCACTTTAACTGAAAAGGAACTAAATGTATACTCTTTATTCTTTATTAGGGTGTGCATCGAAGCCTCTGAGATTCTTTTCTCTGATTGAATGTTAGCGCGCAGCAAAAAAAAAAAAAGAACTTTCCTGTAAACCAAAGGTCACAATTTTGATCACCACGTGTGTTCGCGTGTCCTGTCCAAGTGTCCTTCAGCACACTGAATAAAACCCCCAGCTAAAGGCCTGATACGTTAATGCACACCAAGGTAAGCTAGCACGAAATGTAACAAACTGCAGGACCCTTCCTACTAACCCTGCACTGCAGTGGCGCTTTATATTTGTTGGTGAGTCTGGGACAAAGTAACTCTTGAGACGTCATTTGACAAAGTGCCAGTAACATCAGAAACCAAAAAACCAAGAAGTCGTGCCTCTGTGATGGATGTGTTCATTGCTCCACTCAAAAAAGAAAAAGACCAACACATTTAATCATGTTTTCAGTATTTAAAAGAGTAGCATCCCTTATCAGATGAATGAGATGTTTATGTAATGCAACAGAATGTGTTGATTGAATTTTTTGGAAGAGACTAAACTTTGAGCAAACTAGTTTTTCAGGATGAATAGCATGCACATAGCTGACCGTGGTTGTTCTGGATACCTGCTGTAAAGGCACCTTCCCAATTTTACTGTGGCTGCAGCAGCACACTGTAAAACACGCTGTCCTCAGTCCTGCTTCTAAGGAGAGAAAGGAGTCTTGAATCATTCAGAGTTCTCACTATAACTTTTCCCAAATGGTAACAGACATCGTGCACACGCAGAGGAGTCGTTGCATTAGGTGATTTAATATTATTAATATTATTATTATTATGCTTTTGATGTTTGAATTCATGCTGCAGAGATGATTTTTATTTATCATTTGGAATGCTGGTAGCCTGTTTTCACCCCGCAGAAGCTCAAGAAGCTTTGCATACTGTCTGTGTGTGATGAAGCAATCTTATTATATAAAGTATAACCTCTGTTCCTATGTTAACCACTCGTATGCTCATACCCTGCTTTGTTCTTTTTTTTAGCACATGTAAGGTTCACAGTTGTACTCCTGCTATACATTTTATGAATATTTTCTCATTAAAAGCAAAACCAGCATATGTGGGTTGTCTTTGTGGGATTTTGTTTGTTTGTTTGTTTATGTTTTCATTTTTAAAGTTGCAAAATAAACTTGTGGTTTTGTGTTATTGACAGGTTTTACTTAATAATTGATAATTAAATGATAATATGGACATGCGTGGCCTCACAGGCCATGACTAAAACTTTTATTATATTATGTGAGTCACAGTTTAATAACAGAAACTTGAGATTAGAAACATGGTGCTGTCAGCTTGACTCTACTGTTTCACTTTAGGAACACACAGCCATTATATTCTAACTGATCATGCATATTCATCTGCAGATACCTGTTTGTCAAGATTAGAAGCAATAGTTAGTGGTGAGGAGCCAGTTTTGAAAGCCCCTTGTGGTTTTTAACAGTGAGCACAGCGTGTTTTGTGTGCACTTTTGACAGCTCTCAAGTTATTTGCAGTAACATAAATTGCATTTTGACAAAGATCAAAGCAAAAATATACTTTTTTCTGTCATTTATTGGACAAACATGTTGGCTTGTCTCTAGCCGAAGCTAATCTTCAAATAAAGAGGATTATCTTTGTTGTGAACAGCCGCTAAGTGAATATATCTTTGAGTTGTAAAGTGAGTTTTTGGTGCATTTTAATATTTTACAAGATGTATTAAAGGTATAATTAGTTAACACAACAGACAGGCTTTATTGACATAGGTTTTTCCTTTCCTGTAAAATTGACAACTAATAAAAAATAACTAATAGTAGCCTAATATATTTTCTTGTTTGTTTTCTGAATGATCTAAGGATTTTAGTTTGATTTTAACAGCTAACTGTTCACTGTTCAGTGTGTTTCACACTAATAAAACTCTGTAAACCACAACAAGTTATGGTTTCTGTGTTTTTAAAAATTCATCTAAAGATGCAGATGCATAAAGATGTGAAAACGTGCACCAGGGGCTGGGGAAAGGAGGTGCTTCCCCAAAATCTCTGCTAGTCAACACAACAGCCAGCTGAGCGCACGCGCTACAAGGAAGTGGGTGTGAACGGTCCCACCTCTCCATTAACTCTGGCAGAGTATTTCTACTGCGCACACACCTGAGTCAGTCAGTCAGTTGGAAGTTACTTCTTCATGTCTATATAACTATTTAATAGCCAACAAGCTCTAATTGATTATGATCTCAAACGTGTGTGTAGCAGCCTTCGCGGTGCTCCGGCAGATAGAGCCGATCATCATCCTGGAACAACTGGGCAGCACTCTGTTCGACACAGCCCTGCAGATGGTGGTGAGAGACCGGTGTGCCAACGCCACCTATCCTGATCGCTCCAGAGAGGACAGCCAGCAGAAAGCCATGACGGACTTCTTCATGACTTACAACCTCATAATCCGACTGGTTCCGATTTTACCTTCGCTGCTCCTGGCTAGACTGAGCGACCGCGGCTGGAGGAGGACCCCCATCGCGGTGCCGCTGAGCGGGTACCTGCTGACCAGACTGGCGCTGCTCCTGGTGGTCGTTTTCAGCCTCCCGCTGGAGCTGATGTTCGGAGCGGCGGTTCTTTTCGGACTCTCCGGCGGGTACAGCACCTTCTGGGCCGGCGTGATGACTCTGGTATCGCTCCGCTCCACGGCCGCAGACCGCTCCAAGGTGCATGAAGTGTTTGTAGAAGTTAAGAAGTTCACAATTATGCCTATTAGATGGGTTTCATAGAAAGTCCGGAAAAGTTGCTTCCTTTTAGGAAATTACGAAAGAATAAATAATCATCTTAATATTTGTTCCTTATCACAATCTTTGATTTATTAAGTAGTTTTTTTTCTGTTTCAAACCGCGAATTCCACATTACAGGGAGATATTCCCAACCCCCCATCCCCCCACCCCCCACCCCCCCCACACACACACACACACTCACACACTCCTCCCTTTAAACAAAGTAACACCTAGCCTACTTCTATCATTTCTTACCCCTCAGCTGACTGGTCAGAGCATAATCTGTAAATGAGCATAATAGTGTCTCTTTAACAATATGCCAGTTATTAATCTAAAAGTGTTGGTCCAATAAGCAATGTTTAAAACCTAATTTTAAAAAAGTCAGTAGTGTTAGAGCTTGCATACCCATGAATGTTTTTAAAGTCAATCTTCTACTTGCATTGCGATGTGCTCACTTTGAAATGACATGGTACATCAACTATTGTGCTGTCCATTTTTTTTGTAATAGATGTATTTACATATTTGGACTAAAATAAACAAGCTAAAACATGAAAAGTAGCTTCCTTAAAGTTACTGTCAGTAACATCTGCTTTTTTAAGAGATAATAAATCCAATTGTTTCTTGCAGGTGATGATGAGAGTGGAGCTGCTGTATGGGTCCGCAGGTTTGGTGGGGAGTTTGGTGTCCGGTCATCTGTTCCAGCTGTACAGCTCCAGTTTGGGACATGGAACCATTTTGCTCATTTTAAGCACACTGCTGAACTTCATCTGCTTCATATTCACCGTTGTCCTGCTGCAGGTCAGTGTTCATTACAGAGAAAATAAAACACACTTTATTCTCTCCATTAGTTAAGACTACACCGGTTTAAAGGCATTTTCAGTTATATCCAAAATGTATCTTGATAAATAAATCATTTAGAAATTAAACTGATGTACTGTGACACAACAATGCAGGAGTTTACTGAAAATATGTCCTCCTCAAATAAAGGCGAAACAAATATGTCGCGAGGAGCCAGAGGAAAACTACAACCTCCTCTCTCCCACCCCCTGTAATCCCCCTGTTGTCGAGGCTGCCGCCGGCAAAAACAAAGTGAACTTGGTTCTGCTGTTTGCGGCGGCCTTCCTGTACGACTTTGCCGTGGGGGGAGCCATAGAGATCCTGGGCTCCTTTGTGCTGAAAGCACCACTCAGCTGGACCGCCACACAGGTAACATTTTCCTGTCTTTCATTCATATATTAGGATCCACTAATTCTGCTGTTGATACTTTGGAGATTAAATTGATTTCTTGTAAGTCACTGGTAGATTATTGTTGGTTGCTTGACTTGTCTATCAAGCTCACTTTATTTATTATTTTGTTTAATTTGCTAATTTTTTTTTCTTCTTATCTTTTTGTCTCTTGTCTCCCATCCCCTATTTGTATCTCGTTTTTCTCCTTCTTTAGGTTGGTTATGGGAACGCAGCAGGCTGTGTGATTTTCCTCACTAGTTTCCTTGGTGTGATTGTATTCCGCCGCTGCGTCAGTGATGTGACGTTGATCCTGATTGGCATGGTGTCATTTGCTTTAGGGATCTACTCTATGGCCTTCGTCAAAACAACATCTATGTTCTACCTCGGTAAGACTGGGTGCCTTAGATTGACGTCCAGCTTGTGCTAACTTTCAAACCAGCTCACATAATGCAAGTTTCAATATTGTGTCAGTATGTAAATATACATTATGACATTTGAATAATACACCTTCCTAGGCATTTACATGATGCATTTTATGCTTTTTCCCCATCCCCCATGTACACATTTGATAGTTAAGGTGAAAATCAGAGTAAAAGTAGAGTAGTAATAATTACTACTAATTACTAATTACAGCTTGTGGTCAAGTTGGAGATGGCAACCATTCTCAAATACTCTCCACCTACAGTTAGCAACAAATTGCATTTATTTCGTTTGGCTAAATTTACCTATCATGGAGAAAAAAAAAAGCTTTTTCATCATGCTGAAGACCTTTTTCTTCATCAGTGATTTCCATATTAAGAGTCACGCCAGAATTTCTTTCTGTTTTCTGCCTTCATCCACCCTAAAATTACTAAGTCTGTTCATGTTTCAACAGCTCTGACGATATCGATTTACTAAGCATTGTTGCACTAAGCATGATTAAATTCCTCCGTTTACTTCTTCTTTGTTGCTCTCTGAACAAAATTGTTCTTCCCATGTGCCTTTTATTGTACTCTAGAGCAGACAGACCTGCTTCGCAAATAGTTCTAATAGATGTTAGCTCACTTTAAGGTTAAATAATGTAGCAAAGCTATTAGAAATTAATAGAAATGCAGTTTATAATTTTTTCTCATATATCTTTTGTTACGTTTACACAATATGTAGGTTAATATGTGTATCCACACACACATAGATGTATGAGTCAAAAAGATAATTAGATGATGCAGCTCATGTCATGTTGTCTTTGTACAGTTTCTGTTAACACTTTACTGTCACCGGCCGCTCCTATCATCTCTTCTGTTTGTTCGATTTTCATTGCATTTCCATAAAACAATTTAAGATCAAACCTAAATTGAGAAATGTAAAACTGCCAACCAAAACTACTGTTTTATATTTCTGATATAAGTTATACATCTGATAAACCTTCTAAAAAAAAAGTCCCACATCTAATTGACAGACTAACTGAATATAATAAATAGAGAGCAGAATTTAGTCACAATACTTTAGAGGGTTATCCTTTAACTAACAAGTCAGTTTTAGTTTCCATAAGAACTTGATGTTCAGATTTAAACCCCCCACCCCATTTTCTCTAGGCAAGGCAAGTTTATTACTCTACAGATAACAGAGAAACACTGTGTTTATGTTTTGTTGACTTTCTAAGTGACTTCATCCCTCTGTCTTCATTCTGTTAATGTTTTATGCCAAAAGTCAAGCAGTCCAGTTTCCCCCATTCTGTCAGATGTAGGTTATCAGCACAATTCATTGAAAATACAGGAAGAGGAATGAGGAAGTGGGAGCGACCAATATCCATAGAAGATTTATATTTCTTAGTTCACTGGTTCCCAACCTGTTTTCCTCGAGGACCCCCTTCATACTAAAAAGCCATGGCCCCCTATCCCACCCTGTGCTGAAAGCATGCTTGGTTTTATGCTTTCAAAAGTGAGATTCTCATCATAGATACTGTATTCTGGCTGAGTCCTGTCCTTCGATAAAGCCAAAGTTAAATTAACAAGATATATATCCTTATTTTTTCCCCTGAAAGAGGGGGACATGCAGTGTTCAGTAGCCGATTTGGAGCAGTAACATCAGTACAGTCCGCATATTCCCTTTTTATTAGATTATTGCTTTATTTTATGTACTTTCAAGGTATCCCTTTGTCAGTAACTGTCATTGAAACTTTCTCACAGTTAACAAAAAAATTACTTTCAGCCTGTAGCTAATTAGCATACTTTTTTCTTGTTTTGAAGTTCACATGTGTAAATGTTGGAGGTATTAGAAATACAATTTAGTTAAGCTTGGTTTAAGCTAGACTAGCTGTATGATCATGTTTTTAATAGATGAGGTATTCACTTTCTTCTCTAACACTGTGAAACTATGTCAAATCAATTCATCTTCATTTTTCTTGAAGTGTCTTTTAGATTTCCAAAGGGATTTTAAAAGTTGCTGTCTTCTGCTTAATTTTTCCTTTTATATTTTTAAGACAAACCTAACCTAGGCTAACAGAGGAGAGGGTTAGCTTTGAATTGAGGTAACATGTAGTTTCTATTGATTTAGAAAAATTAAATAAAGAGACTATTTGTCAAATAATAATTCTGTTATTAAGACAACCACTTAACACAAAACATTTTATATTGCATATGATACAAAAAAAAGTATGACATAATAAGGATATTCTTTCTTTTTTTTCTCCAGCTCGTTCGCTCAGTCTGTTTGCCCTCATCCCGATGCCAACGATCAGATCACTTCTCTCACAACAGGTTCCAGCATCCTCATATGGTGAGTGTGAATGTAGCTGCACGCACTTGTTGACTTGAACACACCATCATCAATACACACATCTGAGCATAGATAGCTCCTGACCTCTAAAACCAAGTTTTTGATCCTTTAAGATGAAGACAAATTCCCCCAAATTAGTCCAAAAAAAAACAAAAAAAAAGGATTTAAAGGAGATTAGGACTGAAGAAAAGACTGTGCAGGGCCAGTCGGGGCAGCTCATGCCAAAAGGATGACATATCATACGGAGCCTGTCCTGCCACAAACCACATTAGTATGCTTCCTCTCTCTCACACACACAGGCTGGAGGCTAGAGAAGTGAAGCTTCCTAAAGCTGGTTTGTCTTTTTTACTTAAATCAGATGAGGAAGATGACAAATCTTAAATTAACATCAGATTTAACATAAATGATAATAAGCCAGGCAAACAGGAAACAGTTTACCCTCTTTTAACTCTTCCTCCTAAACTTGTAAGTCATAACCTTGTGTTAACAGCACAGATATAAGAGGGCTAGAAAAATAAAAAAATACAATTCTAAACACAAAGAATCCTAAAGAACAAAGTCTCCTCTTTCTCATCTCTGTCTTTCATCATGTTCCTCCATCATTCAACCTATTTTTCTTCTATTCCTCTCCATCAGGTATGACCCTAACCTCCCTGCAGTTGACTATAAAGTTCGCCGGGCTGGCATACATCCCTACTTTCACTAAAATCTATCAGAACACCCTGGACTGGTTTCCAGGCTTCATCTTCCTACTCTCCAGCATTGTCACAGTGCTTGGGATGATACCCATCAGGTACTCTTTACTGATTATGTCTGTAAGGTTAGAATCATCCAGACAAATTTAATTTTGGAATTGTTCTCACACACTTTGTCTCTCCACAATCTCCAGTATCGTAGGCTGCAGAACAGCTCAGAGGCACCGCTACGAGAGGATTCAGGAAGAGTGACGCAGACACCGGCTGAGTTCAAATTGGTACAAAGTAGACGGGAACTGAGAATTGAAGTGGTCGAGAAGTGAACGGTGCTTTTAGGGTCACTTCCTGAATTGTTACAGCTTAAAAAATGGCTATTTAGCCTGTTACAGAAAGAATACAAAGCAATGATTTGTATTTTTCAAAATGTTTTATTGTGCTTTGCAAAGCTCGCATCAACCTGTAAGGTGTTGTATGACAGCCTTTGTGGATAGATGGCATGAGCTGACTGGGCTGTGTGTGAGTGAGTGAAAGCACTTTAAACATTGTTTGGGGTAAAGGTTGAAGATTTGTTGAACTTTTGGCAAACGTCATCAAGCAGGATTTCAGCAAGTTCTATCAACTGACCTCTGAAACGCATTTCGAAAACCTCACATACGCAGTGATTTCAACACATTGTGGATTTGTCATTGGGTGTTTACCACATGAAAAGCCTCATCAGGTTACAGAGAGGAGGAGAGAAAACCAGGAAAACAATATGTTATAATCTTATCTGAATTATTTCGTGGTGTTTGCTGTTTTGGATCAGATGTAGGAGGTTCCTGACCACCAACTTCCATCACTCACTTTCAGCTTTCAGCCACAAACATATTTTTACACCATGTGTTTGATGCTTAGTTTGGAGGTCTGAATCTCAAAGTGTTGCTCATCAAGAGTTATGGAGGATGAAGTTTGATGCAAGATGGATTGTTTTTTCTGGAATTTAATTTCCACATGGCACAGTGTCTGCTGCTATGAAGTCGTGGCGACAAATTTGTTTGTTACCAAATCTGAATTATTGGGCAGCTGTCAGATCAATGGGTTCCTTCTGTAATTGATGGTTTACAAGCATCTCTGCTCCTACTAGTTTTTGTTCTTTTTCTTGTCAGTTACTTTTAAGTCCAAATGTGTACAGATACCTTCAGCTGTATCGTGTTACAGAAAGGTTACTTTTCAGTGCTCATAACCTATTTGTGATTTATTTTTAAATTAAAACAATACATTTTTAAAATATTTTTAGCTTGGTCTTCCTTAATGTTTTCTTTCTGTTCCTTTCTGAGTGATTAAAATCAAGGGCATTGAAGACCTGTGCAGGCATTTCACATCATTTTGATACATGTTTAAATTGAAGACAAGATGTTCTATGTTGTGATAGAAAATCTAAACGATCTTAATTTTCTATCCCAAGCAGAGAAGCATCTTCTGTGAACATTTGTTGTCCAGCAGGGGAGAATCTTTGCTGTTGTAACTCCTAATCAGTGCTGCATTAAATCATCTCATCACTATTTATGGTCATTTCTATAATCGTGCAGACGTCAACCTCTGGGTAATAATTCACTTGTAACGATCAACTAAACATCAATGAGGAAATGAGGAGGTTTTTCTGCTGGGAAACGATGAGGGAAGCTAATGAGGTGCTATGGGACAATGCTACAGATTTTTACTGTCAACACCATATACCAATATTGAATGGAAATAAGGTACTGTCTGGATTTTAAGGGAAGGAAATACATACTATTTATCGATTTATTTGTAATTTCACTTTTTTTGTTGACACATTTAAATGCTGGTTTTAAATGATACTATTCATGGAGTTTATATTGGTGTTAATACAGATTTTCTTCTTTAAAATAAAGTTTTTAAGATTCATAACCAAACGTTTCTGCTTAATGTTTTGCAACGTCCTTCAAAGATCACATCTTTCATTTTATACACTTGAATTGTAATTAAGTGAAATGCAAAAAGGATAAAAAAAAAAAAAAAGAAACACAATCAAACAAAAATGGTAAAATATCAAACTCGTCTTTTCTTTTTATTATTGGTCCAATATACCCCAAAAAAACAAAAACAAAAAACATTGCTGTAAAGATAAATTGCATCAAAACATCCGTATACAAGCTTCTTTAATAATTACAACAAAATGTTATTAACATTTAAATGTACAATAAGGAACGTAAACAATACACACTGGGGCAGAGCGGAGAGAAGACTGAAGCCGGAGTCACACGTAACCGTAACTCATCAGACTTCCATACAGGTTCCACCGGTTTATCCTGTGCTGAAAATCAGATTTTTATCTTCTCGTATGAATCTTCACAGAGACAATGGGGGGGAGATGAGCACATTTGGCTTAGAAACATTTTCTTTGATCATAAAAGAAAACTCTCCCTTGTACCACACTGCAGCAGACGTCCCTTTTTTGGGGGGGGGGGGGGGTTGACCTGACTTGGCTTTTCTGATGAAGCCTTTTCATGGCATTTATTAATTTTCAGGCTCAAACATAAAAGCTTCATTCCAATTCCTGCCTCTGGCCGTGTCCCTCTGTTTTGCAGAGGTAAGGTATCCTTTTTCAGATGGAGGTCAAGGAATAGTGTCCAAAGACCATGTACTTTTCCTTTAAGGATGGATAGGACAAAGCACAGGAGACTAAATTAATCCATAAATATGTCTTTACCAACTTAAGACCAGTCAGTTTGTCATTTTTGGCAAACAAAAAAAATGTAGTTTATGATTTTAGAGGTTGAAACTACATGTCTAGTGCAAAAGAACCAACAGAGCCAGCAGGAACAGTATAGGACGGGGCTTTTCCAATGGCTATGATTGAGGAGTACAGTAAGCACATAAAACACACCTGCTGTTCCAGTGTCCATGTGCACAATGAAAGTCCTGTAATACCCGAATCACATCAGTGCTGTGCTCACCAATATGGAACTCATCTTCATGTTCTTCTAAAACCCCAGCAATCCTCTCCTGTACTTCTTACATGTAAACAGACATAGCTGATTCTATTTCTGTAAAGGGTCAAAGTTGCTACTTCATTTAAACCAAACAAAGGTCTACAGATGCACTGACACTGCAACTCCTCACGGTACAATCCAATAAACAAAACAGGCCAAAAGTGACCTTCCACGCGTTATCAGATATTTTCAAACTTGTACTGTTTGCTTCATTTTTAAAAATTCTACATTTGTCACATAGTTGCATTAGTCCGCACCAGGATTAGCGTTACAGTGAGCCATAGCTGCTGACTGAACTGGAAAAGAAAAAACATATTTAGTTCATAATTGTTGTGTTTTTCTTTGATTCATCAAAAATGGCTCCAGCTATAAAAACGTCAGCTTTATAAACCCAGTTCATTTTAATGTTCTTCCAATGTAGAAAACTGCTCTGTTTGTGGGTATACATTTTCTTTTTTAATCTTCTAACTCATTGAAAACTTTAATCATACCCGAAATGTCCTTTTAATAAAGTACTGTGGAGATTATATTGATCCATTTTAAGCATTATGTGGAAAAAACCTGCCATACAGACACCTTGTTTGGAGCATTGACTCTTTTCTTTGTAGTGCATTTGAATTTTCTTGTATTTTTTTTGTCAAATTTGGTCATTTTGCCTTTAAGCATCAGTGCATCCGTAGAACAGAACCTTCATTTTAGCTGCTTTAAATGTGAATCAGGGACCTGAAGAGCTATTTTTAATCTGGTTTCAAAATGGCTGAAAGCAAGAAGTCATTTTATTTATTTTCTTATTCTATTTTCATGTGCCCCTTACCAAGAGGAAGGGGTAGCTGTTTCAAGCTTTTTAAAGCTCAGGGGAAACATGTGGAAGACAAAAGAAATAAAAAAACTGAGAGCATACTTAAGTTCACAAGCAGCTGCAGATACTAAACCTTAAGTTTGGTTACAAGGAGGGCAGACCCAGGAATGTGGCTTCAATTAAAAAAAAAAAAAAAAAAAAAAACTTAAAAAAGGGAACTTTTTTTTTTTTTTTTAAAAAGAAGAAAAAAAAAGTCGGTAAACGTGGTGTTGAAGAGATTTCCCACGTTTGGGTCTGGCCTGGTTTCATTGGTCAGGTCTTTGCTACTACTTTTCCCCCCCAGCCTAAGTATTATGGTCTAGCAGTACGGCTGAAGGGGAAAAACGTTCTGTGAGCTTCATCGTCCTCCTGCTGCTGAAAACCATTTCGGGAAAAGAAAGTTTTAATCATTGTGATGAGGTGTGGGTTTATTTTTCCATTAAAGGGACCCCAAATCCATAACAAGATCTGAAGAAAGCTGCTGCTACTGAACTGCAGCGCTGCGCCACCTGACTCAAATGTTTTCCATGAGTCACAGCCCTGCAGATGAAAGCACAACATCAAACTGCCCTGTCAGAGAGCTACACTGAAACAGGGTTTCCTGATTTCTGACTTATTTAGTCTAATGATACATTCCAACTTTTGGATTTTAAGTCTAGGTTGTTTGACAATGAATGGAGTTTTAAAGCAAAGTGGTACTCTGAACTGAAAAGTTATTTTTCTTCTAACCTTCCTTTCATCCACTTGTTAAGTTTTCCTGGTTCCCCCAAAAGCCCAAATCCTAAAATAGCTGAAGGTATTCCAGGAATTCCATTGTAGACAGATGTTCAACTGGTAGCTCTCAATTCAATCTTTTCCAAAGCAGTGACAGATCGTGTCCTGACATTTGTTACTAAAGCGATGTTACGCTTAATATTTCTTCAAAAAAGGTCCCATGTTTTAATGTGCTGAGAGAGTATAAACGATCAAAGTACCTAGTATCCACATACCGTTATACCGTAGAATCCCAGTCTGCAGTGGACATATACAGCCATGACATAATTATATGGAGAGACACCAACAAACGTACCAGTATCAAAAGAATAAAAAGAAAACCATAAAGAGCGTCACCACAGGGTGGAGCTGCTGCTCTGTATTCTTTTAAAAATAAATCTAATCTCTTTATTTGTGCTCAGCTTTTATCGACTGTCAACAAACTCTCCTCCCTGATAAACCTTAGCATGCTGCTCACACACACGCACGCACACGCACACACACACACACACACACACACACACACACACACACACGTGTTGTCATTTCCACTTTGCGGCATGCTTTCCACTTATCTGTGATGGTGTGGAAGCCAAATTAGCTGGGAATTCCTCATGTTTTCCCATTGAAAAACCAACATGCTTTAACCTTGACAACCATCAGTACATCACTGCCCTCACTGGTCCAACACAAACGCATCACAGCATCCTTCAAGTGGCTGCTAGCAAGCTGGAAGAGAAACTGGATCTGTTGAAAAATCGTCAATGGCAAGAGAACATATGGAAATGAAGGTGTGTGATTATTGAGAGATAGCAGGTATGGACCTTCTTTGTGTTTGTTTTGTTTCAGTAAATTTGCTTTAGCGTTAATATTTTCAGAAGGTTTTACAATCAGCAGGAGAAAAGAAAAAAAAATCTTTGTATATGTAAATTTATGAAAGTTCATACTCTCGCTTGACAGTAATCTGCCTTTAAAGGCAAAATTTCCCCCCAAGAGTTACCCTTCTTAGTTGGATCAATGGGAAAATGGAGAGGAGAATGAAACTGTCTCTCTACAGGACTGGTTAAATAAACCCAACCAGCATGGGCAACCGGGTGTTGACTGGAACAGTGAAATAGAAAAGGTTCACAGGAAAAGCAGCAAAAAGCAAAAAAGGAGGATGGGAAGGGGGAGGGGGGTGTCTATATATATATATATATGTTTCTCTTCACTCCCGGGTGTCCTTCCATAGTTTATTTGTTACCTCCTTCACAGGATCATCTGCACGAGACTCCCCTCCATACAACCATCTCTCAGGAGAACAGAGGCAAAGTTCTGCTGTTAAAATCCTGCATCTGCGTTGGTCTGTTTCCTTGGCATGAGAGAGTGTGTTTGTACAGAGGCAGAAATGACAGGTTTCAGTTCGTGTCGCTCATTTTGTCCTCAGTCTGTTTATCCTGGAGGAGGGTTATGAGTGACTCCCACGCTGCCTGACACTGCAGAGTGAAGAAGAACCAACTATCAGAGGCGAACACAAGGAAATTATTCTTAGCAATATAGGCTCATTGTTTATATTGTCTGTGCTTAAGGTTGCATTTCAGATTTGGAAATCCGGGCTTCCACCACTGAGGTGCCCATTTTTAGCAAAACTTTTAACGGAAAAAAAAGCAGTTCCTAACCACGAAATCGACAGCTTACTACATACATATTTACATATTTCCATGTTTATACTGTAGGTTTGCAGTCTAAAACAAAAGATGCATATGCCGAAACTTAACTCAGGGTATGTCTGATCTCTTGTGTTAAGCTATCGCTAGCACCTTAGCGTAGCATAAAGATAGGAAACTGGGAGAAGTAGCTAGCCTGGCTTTATTTACTGAACAGAGAGGAAGCTAACAGGAACCGGCACAGGAATTAGCCCGTATTCAGTCTACATTGACAAGTTTTGTATGTATTTTTGTGGCGGGAAACTTTAATTAAGCAAACAGCTGACTGAGATGTTACTGTACAGTTCTTACCTTTTCATAATAGCTGATATTTTTGTCGGCCATGCCGATGAGAAGCTGCTTGAAGTCTTGTCTCTTGTTGCTCTGCCAGCGCTCCCAGTCTGCTTTTAGGTCTGCATTGAAACACTCCACTTTGTCCTGGCATTTCTCCACCTCCACTGGTATCTACAGTAAAAAAAAAAAAAAAAAACTACAGCTACAGGGGCCTCAGTGGAAGACTACATTTTACAGGACCTAAATGACATGAGTCTGGGTAGAGCAGGAAGTTTGGAGGGAAGGGTTGTATGAGATCACACGTTGAGATATTTTCACTCCATAGAAATAGAATAGAGACAACAGGTATAAATATAGTAAATTACAACCAATAAGCTTCTTTTTTTTGTCAGCTAGTCTGATTAAACTTGTGACTCCTCAGGTTTTTAATTCTAAAAATGAGAAGCTAGAAGTAATACAAAGAAAATCTTTTCTAAGTGATTTTAAAACTTGAGAAAATAGAGGAAGGAGGAGGCTCACAGGCGTTCTGTCCTCTTGTTTGCGCAACACGGCTGCTTCAAGACGGCCCTCGTATTCTGCTTGAGTCTGATCTCGCTTCCTCAAAACATTCTGGAAGCAGAAAGAAAACATCCAACGTTTCATTTTGTGGCGTTAATGTGTTTATGTTAAAGTGACCACACAATTCTGAGAAAAACCTGCAATAACGGTTAAACAGAGATGTGCTGAATCAAGAGCTTGGTCAAGACAGAACATGATACATTCGGAATCTCAGATGACACTTCCTCTAGTCAGAATCCATGACGATGACTGGCCCAAAAAAAAAGTTGCCACCTGGATTTAATTAAGAAGAGAGGTAGTAGCCTCCTATTGGATAATTACTGCAAGTGTGATTGTCTTTCAGTTGGCAAAAAAGTTATTTAACCCCAACTGATGCAATGAGTAGCTTCTCATTTCTTCAACAACCATGTGGAAAGACACTTCCTGTGGTCGTGGAAGAGATGTTAGTCTGTTTAAGAAGGGTCAGATCATTGGCATCAAGCAGAGAAAACATCTCAGGAGATGCAGAAAACTACAAAAACTGGTTTAAGAACTGTCCAACGCATTATCAAAAACTGGAAGGATGGTGGGAAATCATTGTCTATTAGGAAGAAATATGATGGGGGGAAAAAACCCTGAATGATGGTGATCGGCGATCACTTAAATGTTTGGTGAGATCAAATCGAAGAAAAACAACAGTAGAGCTAAGGGTTAGGTTTACTAGTGAAAGAGAGAACATTTCCACATCAACAATGCAAAGGGAACTCAATGGTTTGGGACTGAACAGCTGTGTAGCCATAAGAAAACCACTGATCAGTGAGGATAACTGGAAAAAAAAGGCTTCAATTAGCTTGGGCGCATAAAGATTGGACTCTGGAGCAATGGAAGAAGGTCATGTGGTTTGATGAGTCCAGATCTACCCTGTTCCAGAGTGATGGGGGCATCAGGGTAAGAAGAGAGGCAGATCAAGTGATGCAGCCATCATGCCGAGTGTAGAAGCCTGCGGGGGGCAGTCTATAATCTGGGGTTGCCGCAGTTGGTCAGGTCTAGGTTCAGCAACATTATGTGCCCAAAGAATGAGGTCAGCTGACTACATAAATATACTGAATCACCAGGTTATTTGTACTCTCCCATCATCAATACAAGATCTTGGTGAAAAATGAATGCAACTCTGGATGGAAATAAATCGTGTTACACTGCAAAAGCTTATCGGAACAATGTCGCAGCAAATGCGTGCCGTAATCAAAGCTAAAGGCGGTTCAACAAATATTAGAGTGTGTGACTTTTTTTTTTGGGCCAGGCAGTGTATTGAACATATTCATGTTTGCGCCTGCAAACTTAATGGTTAAACCACTGCTATTTTCCTTCTGCTTTCAATCAAAATCTATGAAATTGAAGGCCAACGAGCTTTAAAATTGGCTGCCCTCTTACCTTCATGGACTCTATATAGAGAATGTATTCTCTAAGTACAGGCAGGAAGTCCTGGCTCATGTTCTCACTCAGGTCCTCCAGCGCTCCGCAACATGTCGTCACACAACCAGCCACGCCCTCCAGGGGGCGCCGCAGCTCCTCTTCCGACCCTGCCCAGCTGGAGTACACAGCTCCATACTCACGCAACTCTGTTACATACTCTGGTGGAAGGGAAGAGGTAAAAGGAGAAAGCTGAGCAAGAAAGAAAAATCCAAAAAGTCAAAAAAAAATTTGTTGTGTTTTTTTATTTTTTTATGTCTGGTTACAAAATATATATTTAGAATTGACACTTGGAAAAAAAGGGTTAAGCAGCATGCACTTCATGTCAGCCTATTGGTTAAATACAGCTAAAAGAGTTCCCGTCTTATCTTTTCCAGCATGGAAACACGGCTGCCTCTGATTTAGCACGTCAACAACCTGAGCAGATGGTGATGAGGATCATTTCGCACGACACATATTTAGAGACTGGCTTGCCAATGCATGAGTCGGGCCCCGCACATATCAACCATTCACCTTCAAGGCCGAAAGGTCTCCAAACAAACACCCTGCAGTCAATACAGCAGATAAATTACAGTCAGGCTGCTGCAGCAACACCAACCAGGCAAAAGACTAAGAAAAATACCGTTATGATGACACGAGGTAAACACAAGCAAAAAATGCTCCAAGATGTTTATTTAATGCTAAAATCACTGGTTTTATGTTCTGATTCTGAGTTCCTAAAAAAAAAAAAGGGTTGGAGTTTCAAAGACAAACAGGACATGTAGACGCAGCCATATAAAGCCAAAACTTTATGTTAATTAATTTATTAATGGCAATGTTGACGAAAGATTAACACAAAAAAAACCAACACTATATATTTGTTTCTATGTGGTTGGTTTGAATTAACATAGAGAAGCTCTGACTTATTTTCAGATAAGCAGCAGCTCTCAGCAGATGAACAGTGAGTATTGTTTCCTTCCTACACCACTGGGTCGGCTGACTGCGGTTAAGTGCGTTCAGTCACATGCTGCATTCACTCACGCTGGGACATCTGAGTTTCCCTCTTGGACATTTCTGATCAGTCACAACATTTTATATTAGGAACAAATTTCCCTATAAAAAAAGGTGAAAATGTCCCCTAAAAATAAAAACAAGAAGAGAAGAAGAAGAGAAAAAGAAAAAAAGGCTCCATCCTTCTGATACCGGACTGCTCTTTGAGGATCCTCTGAGAGATGCGATCGATGGTTCCCAGTTTCTGGCTGAAAGTGTCCAGGTACTCTCCCATGGCGCAGAACTCAGCTGGTCTCGCGCGCAGCTTGTACCCCCCCGCCACGTGCTTCACTGACTCGCCCACCTTGGTCAGCAGGGCCAGACCCTGACGCTTGTTCAGGTCCTGCAGATGCACAGCCACAACAAAACACATGATCTTAGGCAGCATCAAGAACATCCTTTCAAAAACAAAAGACTCACAATTAAGTATATTCTATAAGGAAAAGTGTAGCAGATTGTTGAATCTGCACCTTACTCCTTTTACTTTTCTCTTTCTTTCAAGAGCCATTTAACACAAAGTTTTTTATTGTCCTTATAAGCTCATGTTCTACTTCCTTTCTTCGACTCTACATATTTTACTGCTGCAACAACCTTTTCCCTAAAGGAATCAATGAAGCCTAGTTTTGTGCCTCAGCTCTTCTCAGCCAAACATGACAAATGAGCAAAAATAAAACTCCTCACGTGGTCCCAAGTAGAGAGTTTCAATGAAAGATTACTGCTGAGCTTCATCTTCTTGATTTCTATCGGAGCTGCATTAGAATTTACGGTTTTTCCTTTTTGCATTTTAGCATTTTCAAATTGTATTTCTTGCGCTATATTCATATATCAGTGGGACGACTTTCCTTTATGGCTCCCTGTAGCTGATTTATTGGACTCTCATCCTACCTTGGCAGTGAGAAAAGCATTAAGATGCGGGTTAAATGATAGGACGGGATGGTCCGCAACTCGCTTCAGGAACTTATCCAGAGCTTTCATCCTCGTCTCCACAAACTCCTCTGAAAAACGATCCACCACGCCCTTCATCACAAACTTCTCAGGCAACGGCTGGAGATGAAAAAGAGGTAAGGATATAAATGAGCAGTTTCTCGCAGGGAAGACGGGCAGAGGGCTGCAACACAGCGTGTGCGCAACCTACAGGGATGAGGTGGGTCGGCTGGCTGTCCTCCAACTTTATCCTCAGCCAGTCAAAGTCCTGGTAGCGCCGTCGGATGCAGTACTCCGGCAGGTCGAACTCTATCCGTGTTGTCTGGGAAAATAAATAAATGCTTGTTTCTTGTATGTAAACACTGTTATCAAGCATTTCCTTCTCAAAAAAACACACACAAAACACACAGGCTGTGGTTATCATTAACACTGTGCAAGCGGCGCATTCCACTCTAGAATGCGCCGCTTGCTGGCAGCAAATTGTAGCAGCTCCGATCATACAATTTAATCATTACTTAC
>JBBBVU010000020.1:17522983-17539629 GCA_037177055.1 Atherinosoma microstoma | reverse complement strand
TCTATCTATCTATCTATCTATCTATCTATCTATCTATCTATCTATCTATCTATCTAGAATATTGTGACCTCAAATAGAAAGCATATTTTTCTTCCTCTTTCATCTGTTCTAATGATTCACCACATCTTTTTCTGTCATGCCAACCACCTGCAAATCTTCTTTCACTTCTTCTTTTCTTGCCTTACACAGACACTTCTGCATCTTTCGCACCTCCACCCAAATTTCCAACCCATTTAACTCTTATGATATCACTTCCATTTTATAAACCTTTAATTTAACTTTTGCTAGTACTCTTCTGTAGCAAATCACTCCTGCATTCCCGTTTTAACCACAGTTGTGAACATTTACCCTAAAGAATTTAAACTCACCCACCTTTTTCACGTCTATGTTGCATCTCTTTCTCCATGAGGACAGGATACAACTTTCTCTGACCTTCTCTATACTTCTTGATCAGCACTCTTAGAGCAAACCTCACATCTGTAGCACTATGATAAGCAATCCAAAGTTAAATAACTAGAATTATGTTTTTTCATTAACGCAAAGATGTCCGTCACTTCTTCCTCTTTATTATATTGTTCTAAACATCTCATAATGGTATTAAGTGGGGTTTTGCCACATAATAGTAGCCTGTGAATTGTCAGTGTAAAGTTTTCTCAAAGGAAAGCATGCTATCACTTGTTGTTCCTGTGAAGATAGCAACATTGATATCTGACACCAGTGTTTACAGACTGCAGATCAGGTTACTCTAACCACAGGCCCTTCATTATTTAGACCTGACTTTTTTCCTCCCCACTCAGTTTTCACTTGTTTCTTTGATACGCTTCAATTATCAATTTATATGACTCTGCGTCAGCCACATTTGCATTTTGGTCTATGCTGACATGATAGTCTGTTTGTTTGCTGCATATCCACGATGGGAATCTCCTGCTCAGCCTCCACCACATCTAAAAAGGTGCTCTATTGGATTGAAATGTGACTTTGAAGGCCATTGGAGTACAGTGAACTCATTGTCATGTTAAAGAAAGTAGTTGAGAAGATTTGAGCTTTGTGACATGGTACATCATCTGAAAGTAGCTTTTAGAAGATGGTACACTGGCCATAAAGAGATGGACATGGTCAGCAGCAATACTGAGGTAGGATGTGGCATTCAAATGGTGCTCAGTTGGTATAAAAGGGGCCCAAAGTGTGCCAAGAAAATATCCCCGACACCATGGCACCACCACAACCAACCTGAACAACTGATACAAGGCAGGATAGATTCATGCTTTCATGCTGCTGACGCCAAATTCTGACCCTACCATCTGAACGTTACGTCCCAGCTGAATTTGGGACTCAGGCAATGTTTTTCCAATCTTCTATTGTCCATTTTCATTTTACTTGTTAAAATTGTACCCTTAGTTTCCCATTTCTTAGCTGACAGAAGTGGCACCTGGTGTGGTCTTCTGGTATAGCCTATCTTCTTCGAAGTTGGATTTGTTGTGTGTGCTGAGATGGTATTTTATCTATCTTGTTTGTAACCTGTGTGTAACCTGTTTCAGTTCCTGTTGCCTTCTTATCTTATCCCCATCCTCCTCTGACCTCTGATACCAAGACGGCATTTTTGTCCAGGCAAGTGCTACTCACTGGATATTTTCTCTTTTTCAGGTCATTCTCTGTAGGCTAAACCCTTGAGATGGTTGTCCATGAAAATCCCAGCAGATCAGTAGTTTCTGAGAAATTTAAAATGCCGGGTCAAAATTTTTAAGCTGGTTTAAAAAGTTATTACAAAACCAAGCAAATAAACCAAAAGAAGGATTATCTCGGAGACTTCAAATATTCGGTATTAAAGTTTTAAAGTTTGATTTTAACTTACAGTATATGTTTGATATCATTACAAACAGACATTTTTAAGAAATATATTTATTAAAAATATTTTCACATATAAACAGTGAATGGCAAACAGATGCAGGCATGTACTGCATGCAAATCAGGGGTCAAAAGTGGCAAGAATTTTAGGTCAATCAAGAAGTAATGAAGCTACATCTACGTCTTACAGTGTGTACAAAATTACAGAAGCAGTTGCGTAACAAAACATGACAAAGGACCGAAGTGTACAAAATAGGGAATAACAGCTGTACATATGAAAGGTGAGTGTGGTATTTTGCATGCATGGACTTGGAAGCTTCCAGTACCTAAAGATGCACATACAGTACAAGCATGACAATCTATCAGCTGACATACGAGGTTTTTAAAGTAGAAAGTAGTGTCAAAGAATCACAAATCTGCCAACAGCACTAGATGACAAGTTCAGTTACTTGAAGTCTACACAAATCAAACTAATCTACTATAAATGTGATTTATCATAAGAAATACCAGTCCTCCATCCCCAGTAGCTGCAGATGTCCAAATATCCTGTACAGCAATAATACTATTCATTACTCAGTCAGGATATTCAATTAGAAGTATTAAAAACTACTAAATGATTCAGAAACTAATGGTACTTTTCCAAAAAAAGAAACTACTGGTGGTCATTTCCATGTTCATGTGATGCAGTTCTTATTGGATAAACTGTAACACTATAAAAGCATACTAAGCATGTTACGTCTCTCAGATGAAGTAGCTGGTTTAACTGCAATTTGCATATGAAAGGACTTTTTTGAACATTAGTAGCCGATTACAAAAAAGTTATGTTGAGATAAAGTCAGTTGTGTGAAATACTTACATATGATGGAAGTCACATATTTAGCATATTATGTCCTTTTTCCCCAAGTACAGTACATGTTGTAGGTGCCTAAGATAACCACATATTCTCCCTCTAATGCAGACAGTATAACCTTTATAATCTCTGCACAACAAATACACCACTAAGGCACAGTTTATGCATGAATTACTTCCCTCAAACCCAGTACTGGTTCTCTTTTAGAGTCGGAGGAGGGGACCGAGATTCCCCAGGTGTCTTACATCCTGCTGGAGAAAGTGGGAGTGCATTACCACAAGTCATATTCATATTATCTCTTTCACTACTTTTCATTACTAATCCTCTGGTATTCTTATTGCAACTTATTATATCTGATTCAAATGGACCCCAGAAGGTCATACCAGGGGCTAGGCTCCTCCTAGGAGACATAGTTACCCTTGGGGAGTTTGGACAGCTTGCAGAGCCAAGTTGAGTGACCTGCACAGAGGGCATAGCCAGGCTTCGCTCTGGCCGGCCCAGGTATGGGCTGTCATCTGTTGGTAACTGCATGGCAGCAAGTTCGTGCATGAGCCGTTGTCGGGCCTGTTTCTCTTTGCGGTGGCGGAACACCAGAATCAGAACTACAAGGATCACTATGAGGAGCAAACAGGCTAATAGTGGCAAGATGATGAGTAAGGGGTCGGAGGCAGGGCGAGGGAGAATCTCAACGTGAATTGGTTCAGTATCAAGAGGGTTTACTGGACCGTTTGTTGCCGGGTTTGGAGGAGCGTGAGGCTGTGGGGCATGACTTTGACTTTCTCCTGCTCCCTCTGCACTGTTCCCTGATCTTCCTCCATGACCCCCACTGCGCGTGCGGTTCCCCCAGCGGTTGTGAAGCTTCGTCTTACGCTGTGTCTTGTTTTGGTTTTTATGTGACAAAATGTGGGGATGCACGCTCTCCCCGACCACGCCGTGCGTCGTGAATCCTCCTCTTTGTCCACCTTCTGTAGAAGTCCGGTTGTGTGTTCGTAAACGGGTTGTGCGTTCATGACTTGCACCGTCTACTTTACTCACACCGCCTGGGCCGTGACGCATTTGGTGGTGGGGGAAGATGGTGAAGTGAAGCTCGCCCTTTGCTGGCTGCACGTTTCCAGCTTTTACCAAAAAGATAAAAGAATCATTGAGAGTTGTGGCGGGCGCATGGCGTCGAGCTGTTATGAGTGTAGATTCATTATTGTTGAGCTGACTGTCGCCGTCACTGAGATTCTCCTCGATGGCAACTCGACCTTGGACAACATCTCTGAATGTAAATGACTTCAGAACCTCTGATGCTCGATTAGGGTCATAGGTTATCTGGATAAGTGCACACACACACACACACACACACACACGGAAACAGTAGAGAGTCAGAGGCAGTTCATGACACATCACATAGAAACTTGCTATGCTTGTAGACAATCATGCTTAACTTTTTAGAGCTTTACCTTGACTAGTTTTCCATGTTTTGGTGGGGAGAGAACCTCAAAGACTGGGTCGGCTCTGCTGATTCTGGCCAGCTCAGATGCATCGATCATGGCTTTCCCCAGTTTCACTGCAATACCACTGGGAACTCGAACTGGCTCCCTCAGGTAGATCAAAGGCCGCACGGTCACATTCACCGTCTGCCCTGTCACATTCCCATAGTCAACACCAGGAGACCATGCTGACACCGAGATCTGGAATCTGTCCTCTGATTCGCTGAGGTCAGTCATGTGATAGACAACGCGACCAAACTGGAGGTCCTCATGGCAGAAGGTAGTTACCTCCTTGTCGTCAATAGCAATGCGTCCGTGATGAGGGTGTGTGGTAACAGTGTAAGAGATATTTCCCTGCTTCTGACCATTGGTCTGAGCCGCCAACTGGTTGGTTGACAAGACCACAGCGGTGCGGCCTTGAACCAATGACAGCCCGGTGTTGTTTACAATCGCTACAGAAGGTTTAACCACCTCCAAACTGAAAAGTTTGTAGAGAGGACGGTGATGACCGTCAGTAACGTTGAAGTAGAAAACACCAGTTGAGGCCTCACCCTGAAGGAAGAAACATGGGTAGCAATGACAAGAAATGAAATGGAAAAACAGCAAAGTTATTGACAGAAAACTGAATAAAAACTGCTTCTAACTTACACAAAATCAGGCAACTTTAACTCACTTAACAATAGCTTAAAACTGGCATGATTTTGGCCTTCAAATGTAAGACCCATATTCCCATACAATCACTAAAGCCTCACCTGCTGTATAAAATGCAGCCGGCCATGGTTGACGTCATACTGGGTGAAGGAGGTCACAGGCTCTGGTCTTTCACCCAACATCAGATAACCATTGTTAGGTTTACTGATTACAAGGTAGTGCAGCTCCTCTGGTGGTGTGTCATGGTCATCAACCTGGATATTATAATGAATTGTTTTAAAAACTGAAAGGGGTTGTACATGCAAAGAGAATTTATCTTAGGGTGTAATCAAAGCCATTCTATTAGTGGGCTTGCACATATCACATTTCTTTAATTAAGAGAAAGAAAGTAATAGAATTTAATCAAAAGTGATCATTATTTTAATCAGAATCTCACTAAAAACAAAATAAATCCTGAAAGAGGGTGGTGTACTAGCCTACCTGAAGACTGTCAGGTCCAATTACGACTCTCTCTCCAACCACGACTTTCATACTTGGGGCTTGGCTCCTGATCAGCGGCGGATGGTCGTTGACAGGTGTTACTGTAATGTTGAACATCTCCGTCACTGCCGCTCTATCTTTGGTTTGATGCTGATGAGAAACAGTGTCCAGTGAAGACAAGGAGGAAGATGAGGCTGAATAGAGAGGGGAAAAAGAGGTGGAGGAGGAGGAATCAGAGGAAAACGCAGACAAGGATGAGGAAGAGGAGGAGGAGGAGGAGGAGGAGGAGAGATCCATAGGAGCCACCCAGGCCCGGAAAGTGAAGCTGTCGCTTGTCGTCTCCGAGTCATCGTGGATGTACATGATGCCAAACTTGTTCAGGGTAGCCTGCGAGAAGTCTGGCTGGTTTCTGGGGAAGAGATGATAACTCAAAAGTAACTCTTGATGTTCTCTATCATTCAACAGAATACCTTGTTTAGTTTGGACAACACATCACACAGATATTTAATGTACCCTATATTCTGATGAATCAAATCAAATTATTGTCTCATTGAGGAGCATGGCATTACATCCAGCTAATTATTTCCTTCATTATCCAATGTGACTTCAGGAACAGATGGCAAATATGGGGTTTGGTATCCTGCGCAAGGATACTATGGTGTGTAAACTTGAAAAGTTGGAGACTGAGTCATCAATCTTCTGATGACTAATGGAAGACCAGTTTTCAGTTTATTTTGTGACACACCAACCATAGAGCTACGCACCGTGTGAGATTATGTCCTCGTATAGACAGACCTCCGTGTCTGGGCAGAGAAATCACTCGAAACATGATTTGGTGGTCTTTCCGGTGGGACTCTGGGAATTTCCCAAGGAGATTAGAGGCATCAAGCTTGGATCTGTCAATTGTTACTCTGCCTCCCTCGGCCACCACAGCACCTGACAGAGAGATACAGACACCAAATCTTACAATGAAGATTTGATATTTTTGCAGGTACAATATACTTGTCCATCTCAAAGAGGTTCCGTACCTGCATTGTTCAGTAGCCTGGTCTTGTTTTGATGGCTGTCTTGATGTTCATTGGCTTGGTAGTTGATTAAGATGGTGAAGGTGTGCGGCGGAAGAAAAGCGGGTGGAGATGAGACAGTAAAAGAAAAGGAATCTGTAGCTGACCACCCCACTGGCTCTGGCTTGTTCTGTTCATACAGAATGACCCCTTGATTCACCTACGGGAAAGATAAGTGACATTGAATGTCTGTTTAAAAGAATGTTGTTGAGGAAATCTTTTTAATGGCACTTGTTCTTTAAAAATCAGAGTCATGGTTCAAAATTTATTAGTATTAGCACCAAAACTTCAGCCCACTATTGCAACTGCAGTGACTGCAAATCAGTCATTTCAAAACATTTTTCCATTCAGTTTTAGGGGCTGCCATGGACTAGTGTCGGAACAAAACACTGCAGGTGCAGTTTTGCTGTTTGGTCCCCACACATAATGTACATACACCAGCACGAACATGCAAACACATACATCCCTACCATGCTCTGTGTAAATGTGGAAATACTTCTAGAAGAGTTGTTGGGCATTCGTTGGACCAGGCGACCAAGTTTTGGAGGAGCAGTCACTGCAAAAACCACAGACTGGTTTCTTTTGATGTCACTGATATTGTTGGTTATAACCTGTAGCTCCTGTTCGGAGATTGGTGTCACAGAGCCTTCACGATGAGCGTAAAACACAGAAGAAAGGAAACTCTGTCAGCAACTGAGGAAATAGTGAGTTATCTTGATATGTAAAAGCTTTATCAGTATATAACAGTTTAATTCCAGTCTACATGGGCTTGTACTGAGAGATGAAAGTAAACAATATTCCAGGAATGTTACAGTTATTCATAAAGACATATTTTAGGAGAACATCGGTTTTCACTGGTGTGGTGGTGACCAATAGAGCATTCATTTTGAAATGGCAGAATCAGCCTGGATCAGAAACATAATGCAACGTGGCAAGGCCACCCAGTGGCAGTGTTGTTTATTACATTACTGACTAACCGTTTGTCTTTACAATTTAATTTAATTTATAACTCATTGATAGTCAAATAAAACTAAAAGTATGTTTGATTCAACAGAATGTTCAGTGTCTAAATATCCCATGAAGATCCAGTTAGAGTGATTAATAGAAGCTGTGTGAGAAGGTATACCTGGGTAGACCTCCATGGGGTGATTTCTCTGCAAGGTGAGAACCAAAGAGTGAGCAGTTGTGCTGAAGATCTGCCGAGGAGCAAAGTTAACGCCATCATTCACCTGGAAGTGAAAACCGCCCAACAATGCACCTGTGCAGGAGACAGGGAAAACATCAAGGAAATTATTTATTCATAAGTTATAACAAAGTCCACTGAAAATAACACAATGACAGTCCATACCACTGTGCACAAACACCAGTTGTCTGTTTTGTATATGACTTTGGGTGAAGTTTAGGATGTGCCTAGACGGGGCACTCTTTAGAGCCAAGTAGCCGTTGCTGGGTGGTGTGACGACGAACTCAAGCCCCTCAGGTGGAGTGTCAGAGTCCTCCGCGTTCAGGTCATCTTTGGTTATTTCTGTTATAGAACCCACCCACACCTGAGAAAACAGGAGGAGGGTACATACAAGAAGACATTTTTAACAATGCACACATTGACTTTCTTGCCAAAAATCTGTTAAGATTGATATAAAGTTCTCATTTCTTTATGCTAAATGTAAAGCTAAAGCTAGGAAACAGCTAACTTAGCGTAAAGAGCCTAATGAAAAGCAGGGGACAGACACCTTGTCTCTGCTACATAATGGTAAAGAAATTTACAAAATTCCAGCTACATAATCATTACATATTACCAAATAAACACATGATTTTTTTGTTTTATCCTACAAAGTAGAAAAACATGTTGATATTTAATGGGGAATCCTTATGCTATGCTACGCTAAAATAACCCCCTACTGTTGCTTAATAGTTAGCAAACAATATCATTGTCTTTTAAGTAAAAAAAAAATCAAAATGTGTGTCTTTCCAAAATGTTTGGGATGCTGTCAAGTAAAAGTTATCCTCATTTTGAATTTGTAGTAGTATAGCCACTGAGCTAATTTCAGCTGGGCACAATCATATCTATTATGTAATGTTCCTTTGGGGCATTTTGCACCTTCAGGCCATGATTGGTGGTAACAACAGGAGTCTCATCATTCACAGGTGTGATGTTGATGTGAACAGTGCACGGCAGGCTGTGCTTTCTAATTTCTGTCTGGTTGGCCACAATGGTGAAGTTGTCCCTTAGTGTTTCACTACCATCATGGACATAGGAGATGTATTCACGTTCCACCTGCAAACAGATTAAAACATGAGAGTAGATACTGATTGCAACATGCTCTCGATCAAATAATGTCAGACAAAGCAACACTTAGATGTGTTCCATTTCATGTATTGACAATCAATCAACTCTTCAACTAGTTTCAGTTTTTAACACCCCAAGATCAAGAGGTCTGAGGAAAGTGTGTCATGTTCATAAACTGGAAAATTGTTTCCCAAAGGCTTACCATATTAACACGCACAAACACAGAAAAGAAAACCTGGTTCCCAAGCTAGCTTACAAAAGCATATTTAGCTACTTTGACAAGTCTCTGACAAGAAGAGCTGAAGTACATCTTGTGATCACTTTACTCAAGATAGAGCTTATATGTATTAACAGTACATGGGATGTATGAATGCGCTTTGCACATGCTCAGTCAAACCTCAGTATGCGTAAAAGCAGTGATAGGCATCCCTGGGATCCGGCTGTGCTCCAAGTGTCCAAATCTTGGTGGAATGATGACCTGGTACAGGAAGTTCATCCCTGAGAAATGATGATTGGCAACCTTGATGATGTTGGGTGTGAGAGGCATGGACGACCCCTCATCGAGGGTTAACTCAGATAGCTGCAGAGTCAATAAACAGAGGAAAGGCCTGAATGACTACCCTGGTTTTGGCGTTCAAATCTTTGACTTCTATAAAATCTGAGGTTCAGACTTTACCTGTACAGGAAGCAGGATTGGAATGATGTCAATCTCTAGCCTGATAGGTCCGACCTTTGTCACCCCATTGCTTGCCTCCAGCAGAATAGAGTCATTGGTGTTTCCTGTAGCCTGCTGGTGATAGACGATTAATCCCTGGTTGAGATCTTCCTGGGTGAAAGAAGTTGTTGGCTGCTCACTGATACCCTGTATATAAGAAGGGGGTACAAAAATCTTCAATAAATGTTTTCATGTTAACAATTTGATGCATTAATGCTGCAATGTAAAACATAGGATGAATTGTGTCCAAGATGTGGTGGCTGAATGGGTGAATGGGTATGCAGAAGCACAAACAACTGGTGTTCTATACAAACTTAGCTGACTTTCCATTACCATTTTTCTACACTGTTTGATTGGGTGTATCACATCCAGATATTGAATGCAAAGAACACTGTTCTGCTATTAAAATGTCAACAGCCTGTCATTACCTGTTTTAATCCTTCAGTTGTTCATTTTTAAAATAATCTTAACATGGATTTACAAACAATCAAGCAACAAAAAACAAGAATGCAAGAAAGGCAGTAAAATTAAAACTGTTTGAGCAGCTGACCAATGCTGAGATGTTTCATATAGCTGAAACCTGCACATAACATCACCCTGTTACAAAAGAAAAACTGTAGTAAAACTTTTAACACAAACAAACCAGCTGACAAATTGTACTTGCATATTTAGTTTAAGTTTCAGATTGCTGCCAGTTACAACACCAGAAGGCAAGCTGCACGCACATCTGGCTAGGTTACATCTAGCCATAATTTCAAGAGATGTAAAACTGTTATAGCATTTGTCATTTTCTTCAGCTGCAGTAACTTTCAGCAACAACACTGTGCTCTTCAAGGAAGGCATATTTCAACTTAATAGGCTGAGTCTTTTTCCATGCATCCATTTTTTATATCCATCCATATTTTTTATACACCCGCTCATTCCACTGTAGGGCTGCAGGGGGGGACTAGAAGCTATTCCAGCTGCCATTGCGTGAGTAGTAAGGTACACCTTGCCTGGATGGGTTGCCATTTTATTAAAGGGCCAACCAAGACCAACTGAAATACACTCACACTCACTCCTAGGGTCAATTTAGAATCCCCAGTTAACTTAATATGCATTATTATGGACCGTGGCAGAAGAGAAACCATGCCAGCACAGTGAGAACATACAAAATTCCCAAAGAACAATCCCAGCAAAGGTCAAACCAGGAATCTCCTTCCTATAAGGCAACAGTGCTAACCACCACACTAAAACATGTTTAATACCGTGATCTATCAACTGAGGGTGATTGGGCTTGAAAAAAGGTGGTTGATTCTATTTCTGTGTTCTGATGCATACCAGTAAACCACACTGACAAAACTATACAGAAGAAACCAGTATACCAGGATCCAGCTCCACACTGTCAGGTTTAAACTTGGTCAGCATCAACTGTACCTTATGGAGGTGGTGCTTTTCTCTATTCCCGTTATGATGTGTTTTGTTGTTGGATAATCTATGAATGGCACCCAGTGTGGGAGGACTTTGGACAGTAAAAACTATCTCTGAGGGTTGGTTGTCCTCATGGACTACCTGGTAAGGAAAACATACATATTTGTGAATAATACATAGGGGACAAATCCTATATCAATACATGACATAATCAAGATAACAAATAGATGGTGCAGAAAGGTGGTTATGGAAAAAAAACAGATTTCGAAGTCAGATCATACAGAATATGTAGCTATCTTATGTTTAAGAGCAGAATGACAGAAACCATTTTTCTCTTACCTCTAGATGCTCCCTGTTTATGGGTACGTTTTGCCCCTCTGCCACCACTACTGGTAGGTTGCTTTTGACTGTCGGCGGTCTATGATGACTCTCCAGGTAAACTTTTACTGACACTCCAATATCCAGATGTACCTCCCTCCTCCCTCTTTCCAGCCGCCTTTCTGAGCTCCTTTCTCTTGCTCTTGCTGTCACATTGAAGACATCTGAAAGCTCATGGCCTCCACTGTGATGATATGCCAGACGACCTGCCTCCAGGTCTCGCTGGGTGAAAACTGAAATAGCATCTGTTCCTATAATAGCCTCCCTATGTCCATCATTAAAGCAGATTACACCATGTTTAGGTGGAATGAAGACCTCAAATGTCACTTCCTGGGAGTCTCGGATGTCAAGGTTGCTAAAGACGCTGAGGTTAGCCGAAGTCAGGGCAGTAATCCCACCCTGTTGGACCATGACACCTGTGTTGTTCTCCACCTGGAGGTAAGGATCCTGAGCCATCACCTGCTCCAACCAGGTGGGGGTAGGAACAAAATCAAACAAATTAGAGCTGTAGTCTGACCACATTACTGCTCATGTAAATTATTTGAACAATATTTAGTTAAGTTTAGTCTATGTGTATGTTATCTCAGATACTTTGAAGATACACAGTAGCACCTAAAATACCCAGTGTTTGTTCTTCTTTATTTATTGGCTTTAATTGCATTATTATACTTGCAAAGTGCAAACATTGTTGGTGTTACTGCAGTCCAAATTCCTAGCTCAACGATCTGAAAATCATTGAAATCCATTACTGGCCCTGTCAAATATGAAATGTAGATAAAGAGGTTGATGTGCTGAAGCTGAGCTGGATATTCTTTCTCCTTTCATTGGCGTCATAACTTCCATAGTGACAACGCAACAATAAAAACACAAATAGCATCTCTAGAATAAATAAATCAAAGAAAAAGTTTAAAAAAGAAAAATTATATTCACCTCCAGGAGCGCTGAAACATAATGTTTTCCATCTGTTACGAAAAGCACGAATCGTCCAAAGCTCACCCCGCTGTGGATAAACAGCACCTTTTTCTGAGAGGAAAGAGGAAATGATAAAAGATGATCTTAAGTTAAAATAACTTATATTTAAAAGAGAGAAACCCTTTAAACTGTTTGAACCATCCCATCTCTCCAGATGGCAGCACAAAAATAGCAGTCTCAGTCAAAACTTTAAAAAAATGTGAGACCAGCTCACTTGTGACAGATGTGGATCAGGGGAGGCAACATCTTTAAAACATTTTGGCTCTGCCCAGGCCTGGGGGGATATAAACAATATTCAAGGAACTTTCTAAGGTCTTAAAAGTTGTGATTAATCCAGACCTTCTCACATTACTGTTTGGAATCTTTCCTAAGGGTCTCAAGGTGCCAGCAGGGGACCATGCTGTTGTTTCCTTCACTATCCTTGTAGCACATCATGGATACTACTAAGATAGAAGGATGTTACTCCATTCACAACATCCCACTAGATGAAAGATGTACAGCTTGTCCTGAACTTAGGAAAAATCAGGTACATTCTATGGGATTTTGAAAAGAAATTTTACATGTTGTGGGAATTCTTCCTGAAACATTTTAATGAACCTTCAACTCAAATACAGAAATGAATTACGATTATAGGGCTTGGGCCCTTGGCATCCACATATTAGATTCTTGATGTGATGTGCTGCAGGTTGCTGTTGAGTGGATGGGATGATGTTTTGTCCTGTGATGATTTTGCATAGGGCAGTAAATAAAAAAAAAATAAAAAAACGTGGTTAGGGTTTGACGTACGTGATGTGATGGAATCATGTGTTTTGTATGCCAAAGCACAACCAAGTTTTTTTTGTTTGTTTACTTTTTTTTCATTTGTTTTTGTGATATCTAACCGTGTATTTTTAATACCTAAATGTAATCAATCACAAGTGATGATTTGGAAAAATCCTTGGTTGGGTGGGGCTTTAACTCGGGTCTGTTGGAACCCTAAGATAAAGACTGGCAATCTGTTCCTACTTCCTCCAAGCGATTTTTGAATATTAAAAGTAGCTGACATTTAATTTTTGACAGTTCTAAATAATTTATCATGGCAACATGTCACCATTTTTAAAGCAAATGTAGGAATGCAATGATTTTGGAGCCTTCGATTGGTAGTTGTTTCACAATTGACAACGTTTGCACTGTGGACCAACATGGCTGTTCCACATTCTGGATTGAAACTGCTTTGCCCTGTCACAACTAACCCTTTTAATGAGTTCCCAGAATAGTCAATGATTAATTAGGCAAATACTGACCTAGAAAACATGCTTTTTAAGTTTCCATTATGTGCTTTATAAAGGTGGGTAATACAAGACCCAGAAAGAATAGCAACCTGCGGTTGCAGTAGGCAGATTAAGGGATCTTATTCCCATTTTTTACTGACATCTAAACCTTTATGATGGGAGACTTGAATACATACATGCCTTAATAAATCCATACAGTTTGGTCCTAATGAGTCACCAACATCATGAAAAGTTTTTGCATATAAATGCTAAATGCTAACCTGCTCGAGGTCCCGCTGTGTGAACTCGTACAGCCTGTGACTGGGATCACTGGCCAGTACCAGCTCTCCCATCGGAATCCCCCTCCGTGTGTAAACCAGCCAGCTGTCCTCAAAATCCGAGTCATCATCCCGATAACGAAGATCGTTCAGTGTCACCAACCTTTGGCTGTCACGGGCCACGTGGAAAACCTTATCGACAACCCTTACAGGTCTCTGATCATTGACGAGTTGCACAGAGATATTAAAGGTGTGCTCCTCTGGGTTTCTGTCCTCCTTCTTGTTTGTATGTTTCTGTGGTTTGTAAACAATGACTTGAAATGTAAAATAATCCTGTTTTGTCTCACTGTCGTCGTGAACATACATGATCCGCTCCTGGGTGATATCATGATTTGTGAATGTCACAATGTTGTCATTAATTGAAGTTGAGTTGGAGAGGTTGATCTTCCTTATCTGTCCATGCCTCGGGCTTAGCGTGATGTTATAATGGACTTCCCGGTTACCTGCTGTGTGAGTGAACAGAATATCTTTAGTAATAACTTTACTTGCTCCTTCTAGGATTGAAAGGCCTTTGTTTACAATCGTGATGATGTTTGACTCAGCTTTAATATTGATCCTGAAATCATAGGCTGTTGAGTTGGTGTGTCCAGAAAACACCTGGAAGCTGAAGGAGTCTCTTGTGTCATCATGCAGCCTGTTGAAAAGCTCATACTTCACCAAACCATCTGTGATGTTCTTCTGGCTGAAAGTTGAGTTCCTTTGGAGATGTTTGCTGTTGAGGAACAGCTGTCCTTTTTTTGGCACTGTCATGAGCCTGAAGAAAAGTTCACTCTCACTGAGTTTAACACCCTTAGAAATCACATGAAGGTCCTCTGGAGTGAGAACAGCACTCTGTAGACCATTGACTTCCATCTTGCTTCTTGTTACTTTTAAGTGAATCCAATTTACCGCTATGCGGAAGATAACGTCCTCTTTGGCCAATGAATTAATGACAAGTTTACATCTGAAGTAATCAACGGTGTTGCTCTGAGTCTGAAGGCCACGATAAGTGCTGATGTATCGAATCCGCTCCTTTTCCAGGAGTTTCTGAGAAAAGGAGGTTGTCGATTTCCATTCGCCGCTTGAGTGCAACCTTTGGATTTCACCATATTGTGGCAACTCTATGACATCGTACCAGATGTCCACTGTATTATTGGCCACGTTAACATGTACTGCAAGGTGATTGGTGGTAATGAGTGAAGCTTCGCCTTGATTAACCTCCAGTCCAGTATTATTCACCAGTTTATGTTCAAGTGCCATCGCCATTATCCTCAGAACTACTGTGTTGCTCACCTGTAGGAAGGAGAGGCAAAGAAATATATCATAGAGGTAATTATAGATAAAAAAATAGCATGATGAGTGAGAGGAAATGTGATAAGTAAGTTAACCCCTTTTTTTCTGTTGAAAAACCACAAACATTTCCCTGTTTGGGTACTTCTACAATTTCTTATGTTACGACAATGATGATATGTGAGATTTATGTAATGTTTATATTCTTTATATATGTACTATTTCTACAATTTATGAGTTTACTGCACCTCGTGAAAGTCACTACATTACTCACCTTCTGCCCGTCAATGACTCTGAATGCCAGCCTAGAGGCGGAAACCCCTGTGTGGACAAAGCTGATCTTACCCTCCTCTAGATCATTTAGAGTAAAAAAGGTGATGGGCCTGGAAGAAAGGTTAGGGCTTGTAAATCCATTTTCACATATAAGATACGGAAATTTAATATGATCAGTCTGTTCAAATAATAACATACAGTATATTTACATGTCGCTCCTTATGCTTCTTTCAAACATTCCAGCAAAAGTAACGGAAAAAGCCATATTCACAATTTGTCATGTTACTGTAACTAATTACTGTAATTATTATTAGTATATTATATTGTCGGAAAGCTGAGTGCAGATGGAGAAAAACAAATCTACAGGTTCACTGTAACATGTATAAAGAGAAACTTCACTCTTATAATTTACAGCTTAGGAATGAAAGGAAGTCTTATTTCTCTGACATTATTACCAAAAACTGTCACACTGCTCGAGCCTTATTTGCTACAGTTGACAGGCTAACAAACCCTCCTGTGTTAGCACCTGAACTTTTATCAACCAAGGCCTGCAATAACTTTGCCAAATCCTGCGTAGACAAAATTCAGAACATCAGACAAGCAGTTGGTTTATCAACAGCAGGTTCAGGAAATATACTGTGTCCACTGAAAACCAGTTTTAACACCATGACACAGTTTAATCCCATTAACAGCAAAAGATCTGGAGGACATCTTACATCAGCTGAACTCCTCCTCTTGCTGCTTGGACATCCTGCCTACAGGTTTTTTCAAAAAGGTCTCAAAGACTATGGAGCCAGATCTGTTACAGATTGTGAATGTGTCTTTAATTTCGGGCATCAGAGCAGCTGAAAACAGCTGTAATCAAACCTCTGCTAAAAAGGGACAATCTAGACAGGAGACAAATAACTACAGGCTGATCTCAAATCCTCCGTTTTTAAGTAAGATCACTGAAAAAGCCGTTTTTTTACCAGCTAAATGACTTTTTAACACAGAACAACTGCTATGATGTCTTCCAGTCAGGAAGACATCATGTCTTCAGACAGAACCACAGCACTGAAACTGCTCTGACCAAAGTCATTAATGACATATGTTTGAATACAGACGATGGAAATATGTTCATCTTACTTTTACTGGACCTCAGTGCTGCATTTGATACATTTGACCAGCTTATATTACTCAGACAACTAGAGACCTGGGTGGGCCTCTCTGACACTGCAATAAACTGGTTCGAAACATACTTAGAGAACAGGAAGTTCTTTGTGTCAATAGGTAACTTTACATCTGAGCAGACAAGAATTACTTGTGGAGTTCTCCAAGGTTCCATCCTGGGGCCTCTTCTGTTTAACATCTACATGTTCCCATTGGCACAGGTAATAAAGAACAACAAAG
>JBBBVU010000020.1:17505315-17522883 GCA_037177055.1 Atherinosoma microstoma | reverse complement strand
CTTCTATGCTCCTCATGTCTGGAACAAACTCCCAGAAGGTATCAGATCAGCAGAAACACTCAGTTTATTTAAATCCAAGTTAAAGACCCACCTATTCTCTGCTGCATAGTTTTTATTCAAAAGTCCAAATCTACACTGTTTCTTTTAAGCTTGAATTTTAAACTTGATCATGTTTTTAATACAATCTTTAATCTAATGTCATTTTTTTTCCTTTTCTCTTGTTTTTGATTTTAAATTACCTCTGCACCCCGCTCTAATGCTTTTAATGTTTTACGTAAAGCATTTTGAATTGTCTTATACATGAAATGTGCTACACAAATAAACTTGCCTTGCCTAGTGTGCTGATCGTGTCCTTGCAGGAAACACCAGCATGGATGCAGCTGTAAATATCACTTTTATACATTATTCAGCTTGATGAACAATACAATAGCCTGAGTCTTGTACTTTTAAGGGTTTAAGTGTACAACAAGTTTTACTAAGTTTTTTTCACCTGAAGACACTTTCTCCACATGTCACTGCTGTTTTGTCACAAGCGAGACTGTGCCAAACAAAACTCTTAAGTCATTAAATAGTAATAACAAGTTGTTTTGCTTTAAGAATTCATTACTCACTAACAGATATGGAGCATTTTGTCAAAAAAAACAGTGGTGGATGGGAACAGATGAAAATGTTGATGTTAAGGCAACGCCTTCATGACAAATCAAAAAATGCATATGTTTGGTTCATGGAGAAACAGCAGATTCACAAGAAATTCTAAAAAGAGTTTAGCTTTAAGACGGCATAGCTCGCAATGTGTTACTGATGGCGTTTCCACTCATGTCATGACGGTATTGCGGTATGATAATGCGATAATGTTGCAGTAAGTTGCCAGTCTTGAGTAAGATTGGATGTAAGAGGCAGTATTTTTCAACCCCTCGGCCTTTTGGTGTGAGATTTTCTGGTTCATACCCTGACTTAGTACTTCTACGATTACACTTTGCTCCCACCTAAATGATTATGATTAGGAGTTAAGAAGGAGGCAAGGGTTGAAATGAATGGTTAAGTTTAGATGTTAGAAACATAGTTAGGATTAGAAAAGTTTACATTCTCAAGGACTACATAATTCAATGCTCCCTGGTTGTGGCTTCAGTGGGGCAAGTCAACACTACATGACATAAAACCACTGCCTACAAAATTTGGTTATTTCACAATTTTTAAACCTCCATTGTGAAACAATTGAATGTATGGACAAACATTCCAATTTCAGCTTCTGGTGATATCTATTTGCTCTGACAGCAGAAGCTTCAGGTTTTAAACAGGCCTCTCTTTCATTTGGTTTTAGGCACTGCAGCAGATTAGTCGAGGTAAAATCATGGAGGAAGCAAGTTTAAAAAAGTGTTTTCTTTTTTTTGTCTTTTTAATTTTACAACCTGGCGTATATATTTTTGAACAGCTGATCATGCGCCAGATTAACCCTCTACTGCCATCTCTGCCTGTCTCTTACTGTGACTACAGATATTCACACTTGTGCCATGCTCAAAGTGACGTGTTACCAGATCCTATCTAGTCAGATTTGTCTCAAAATGTTATGGAAAAGCACTAGGGGAGGGTGATTTACACGACATCGGCACATTCAGTTGGCACATGAGCGATGGAAAGTCATGTCCAAATGAAAGGGGTTTATTTTCCATGTTTGATTCCTTTTTCTTTCTTGTTTTTGTTTTTTCCAATACAATTCAATGTAAGATCATTTGCAAGTTGTTTTTTTTAAAGCTTATATTTCCACACAATGATAGAGATATTTCACTTTCCATGAAAATTTCGGAGGCATAGTAAAAGCTGCACAAGCCATAACACCAACCTGTCAGGGTAATCCAGGTGCTCAAGGTGCCCCGCCTCAGTATTGAGGTTCCCCATAGAGCTGAAAACCAACTCTTCAGGACTGCTGTCAGGGTCTGACACACTTAGCACATGTGTTGTCAGCTGTGAGAATTGTGAAAGCATTAAGTCGCATTTTCTTGCGTTGAACTGACACAAATATTCATGTGAAACATGATTCTGTTTTATCTACCTGTCGTCTGGATTTCTCCAGCAGAGTAAAAAGGTTTCCCTCTGGCAGGCTGAGGACAGGAGCATCATTAACAGGACTGATGCTGATATCAAAACGGTGGAGACGGTTGTCCTTCAGAAACATAGGAAGCTCCTTCTTATTGCTGGAGAATACTGAAAACATGAAGAAGTCATTCTGGTCCTCTGAACCACTGTGAACGTACATCACCCGACCCTGCCACAGGTCCAGCATGCTGAAAGTCTGGCCCTTCTCTTCTGTTCCCATTGTGATAGCGCTCTCCTGCTCTACATCTGACACCCCATCCGAGTCTGGACTGAGGTCCAACTGCAGCTGGCCATGAACAGGCTGCTCTTCTATACGGAACATCAACTGAGATGGATGGATGCCCAATTTACGGAAATCCAGATTTACCTGGAAGAATGTGCAAGTGCATACAGACAGAAATCTGTCAAATTTCATTTAAAAAAAAAGATTCAACCAACAGATTAGCAGAGAACAAGTTCTACCTTTATGTGTTTGGGTTCCAGTGGTGCCCGGCCTCCCTCAGCTACCTCCAGCTTTCTCAGAAACAAAAAGTTAGGGTTCTTTTTGTTGGTCATTTCCTGTGTGGTTGTAACATCAAACTGAGGAAGATCTGTTGGGCTGGTGGTCGTTGGCGACATTGGAAATAGTCCTGGTTTACATCCAACGGTGACGTCTTTGGTGACTGTGGCTTGAGGTAAGCCAATTTTTTGAGTGTTTACCATAATTTCTTTGAGGCAACCTTGAAAAGAGCCCCCTCTTCCTCCAACAGAAGGCAGTCCTGCACGACTTGCTTCTGCCAGAGCTTCTTCGTCCAGACCTCCAAGGAAGAGAGGCCCTTTGAGCTGGATGACCTGAAGTTCCTGAGTCAAGCTGGCCCTCACCAGCTCCTTGTCTACTTTCATCTGGACATGATGAGGCAGTAAGTGCAGCTGGATGGAGTACCAAGTGTGGTTGCTGTATACGTGTGTCAAAGAATGCAGTTCAGTTTTACTCCCCGCTCCATTTCCGACCGAAGTCACCAGGTGACCGTCTCTGATCTCCATGGCAACAAATCCTCCCGCACTACTAGAACTAAACAGAACAACGCCATTTCCTTCCTTTGCAGACGGGTGCAGCTCACACTCAAACACCCCTTCTTGAAGTACCTCCCATGGAGGAAGAGAAACAAAGGCTCTAGAGCTGAAAAAACTGACAGGATCTTCTTCTATTGCTGAAAACTGTGGACTACAGCCTAATGAAACTTCGTGGACGCTCTTGTACCCAGAATATGGCCTTAGGCTGGACAGTAGATTGTGTTCATTGAAGACAACTTCCTCCATACAACCCCTAAACCCAGTTGAGATATTGAAAAGGTAGGGATGATTCAGTCCAGCTGTCCCACCCACAAAGAGCCCATCCTCAACGCTGAGCTCCAGATCTGGTCCTGGGATTCTGAGGCTGGCGTGAGAGCTTTGGTCCACAGTCATGATGACATCATGGTGTGTGTGGTTCACATCTACTGTATGCCATGCCAGATTGCTGAGATGGGTTGCTTTTTCTGAGCGTAGCGAACGCTCGCCTGAGCCCAGATTCAGATGTACCTAACGGGTGAGGATGGAGCCGAAGAGGAAAGAGTGAAGAAAAGGTTTATTTTTGTTTCTTTGCCTTAACACAGACTAACATTTGAAAGAGAAAAAGGAGACAAATTGTAATACACATAAACTACATTACTTTTTTGAGTGTTCACTTAAAAACAGAATCAAAGGACTTGTTAACTGTGTATTAAAGAATTATTCCACAAACATAAATGCAACCAATTTTTCATTAACGAGCCTCTTGCCTTGAAGTTTGGGTTTTTATTAAATTGTTGTGGTGCTCTCTCCTAACCTCAGTCATGAAGCAACTTGTTCTCAAATAAAGCCAGTGCCTGGGGGTTTACTTTTCTTCTCTCTGCAAGTAATCTGACACCAAGATGTCGGCTTGTTTCCTGACCCTCCTCTCGATAGTAAATGCCAATGTATCTTAGCTATATGGCCCCAGGACCTGATTTTTTTTTCTTAACTTGCTTTAAAGGTATGAAGCATTTTTGTTTAAACCAAGGTTTTACTGCTTTGAAAAAAACACAAACTGATTTAGCTCTCCTTATGATAAACCTTTGTCCTGCTTCCGTCCATAGATTCCTGTCAGTTACATGTTGTATGTGTTAATACATTAAAACTAACCTGTAAGTGCCCAGAGATCAGCTCCAGAAGCAAGAAGTCTCTGCGTCCCGCTGCCAAAAACAGCAGCCCTGACTGACTGGATGTACGAAATCGCACATGGACTAATGTCTGCATGGATTTCTCCACTGTCTGCAGGTGAATGTAGCCATCGCCGTAGAATGAAACTGCAACACAGAAAAGGGGCACAGATGAAAAGTTTGGGCCAAAGTTTAAACCAGATCAATTAAACTTTAGTCAGTATTTAAATTCATTGACCAGTGCATGAATTTTTTTGTGTTTATTAATCCAAAGCATATTCATAAATGCTAGCTAACATTGGGCTTGGTTTAACAGTGTTGTAGTGATTTGGCTTTATAAATGTGCTGATTTGTGGCATCTCAGTGGCATAGAAGTTGAGATACTAACCTGGCGATGATCACACACTATCCCATTAATGTAAAGTGACTGCTTTGTCAATCTGGTGTCTACTCTGCACTTCACAGCTTCTATTGAATTCAATTAATGACAGCTAATGGATTCAGGAACAGCTCCAGCTGACATGTTCTGATGCTAATTATACTTCACTGTTGACCCTGATGACGCAAATTAGCCTATACAAAATGCAATAGTTGAATAATTTGTTGGGTGCTGCTTTTCTTATTACATACTATGAAACTTGAATGGGGAAAACCTACTTCAAACATAAATAAAATGTAATTTCTATGTCAATCATGGCTATAGCTTTTCAGTTTTATCTCCACAAGGTCATTTTTCAACATAACTCTTTGAGCTAATTGCAAACACTCAGCTAGGACGCTTAGACTGACATGTTAATGTCTGATTAATATCATCTATTGTAGGCTTACCTGCTTGTTTGTTGTTGTTTTTTTTTAGCAAAACTTGGATCTGATTGTGGCATTAGGTAAAAGATCATAATCAGTTTCATTCACTTTGCTAGGAACTTATGAAGTTCTGCACCATACGTCATGTCTATTCAGTCAAAAGTTTGATTAGTTTAGAGTCAAAAGCCCTTGTGTTAATCAAACTGTTGGACACAAGGGAGACATTACTTAATACTAAAGACTGCCATAATGTAATGTGAGTTGATATATTTAATAATGAACTAAAGCAATAGCAGAAAAGACATTGACAGTATCATGCATTCATTGTGGTTAAAAAAAACAACAAAAAAAACGCCCCAAAAAACATTATTAAAATCAATTCATTTAGTACACTGTGGCCCTGTAATATTGAGTTAAAATGCTAAACACTTTTACTGAATAGGGTTTATAAAAGTGTATATACGCTATCATGCTGCACTTGTACATAGTAGTGAGGTCAGTATACCTTTCACAAAGTGTGAATAATACAAAAAAAAGTAAAGCTATCTTTAGTTTCTATTGATTTGATCTACAAAACATCAGTAATGGAGCACTCAGTTAAAATGGTAGTCCATTTGTGGAAACTACAACGTACATCAAATAGAGGTCAGAGAGATATGGACCTGTGTGTCTGTGTGATTGTGAATGGATGGCAGAGAAAACTTTCCAAAGCGCTCTAGAAACAAACATCTCTATATAATAATAATTGGGCCTGTGATGGACTGGCAACCTGTCCAGGGTGTACCCTGCTTCTCGCCTGATAGCAGCTTGGGTTCCAGTTCCCCCCATGATCCTCCAGAGGACTAAGCAGGTATAGAAGATGGACCACATAGAGTGGCAATAACCACAACAGAGAAGCAAAAAGAACAATTAGATAATTAGATTAAAAAGAAGAATAAATGATCGTTTTTTTCATATTTATTTCTGAAATTTAATACATTATCCCTTTCTCCTCTCCAGAGATATTTTTGCCTTATTGGGTTGCTTGCTTATCTATATCTTTTTGCCCTTCCATCCCATCCCATCTGTAGTTGGGAAATGCCTGTTATTATGTGTTATGGAGCTGGTCTGAGTGAGAAGCACTCAGTCAGCAGACTGACCCAGCATGCTGTTCTGCATAAAGCCTATAAGCCCACTGTCAGTATAACCTATAACCCATGCGTGTCCATGTATCTCTAATCTGCAGTGTGATATCAGTGCACACTGGATTAATAATAATCTTCCTACAGTCGCAGACACCTTGAATGAGGATGCAGTCTTTTCATGTCAGTTGCAAGGATGATTTAAAGATGTGGGCTTTCTCTGGCATTACTGAGTGCCTTTTCATATTTCCCACCAGGCACGCTGCAATTTTTGAGATGTTTATGATGATGTCTGTGATGTCAGCTCTGGGTCATTTGCTCTAACAGAAATGTATCTAATTTTGAAATAAAATTATTTACCAAGAAAGCAAAAAAAGTGCACTTGTTATGTACTGTTTTATGTATTTTGTTCCCGTAAGTGTAAAAAAAACGGTTCAAGACTTCACATCAAGAGCAGTGTGGCATCATATCAACATCATTCTGTGTAAAATAAATAAATGAAACATCCAATTAAAATATAATCCAGCATATTGCCATATGCCACCAGTCTGTAATACTAGACTGGATTAAACAATAAGCTGCCAACTGTCACAGACACATTTTAAGTAACATTCCCTTTGTCTTAATAGAGATTAAATTCATTTCAGTACAGCAGCCAAAACTTGTGTATGGCTGTAAAAAAACAAAATCATAAATGCAGCTTAACAGTCATTTTTAAAAAAGAAAAGCATACAAGTACAAGGATCAACCATTTTCACAGATCTAGTAGTTATGTTACAATACTGTGGAATAACACTTGTAAGCTTTGCATGTCACAGTTAGGAGAAAGTGTGATTTCTATAGCTGCACCACCTTACCTCCATAAACTTGCCCTGTAGAAATCAGGAGGAGTAGAAACAAGTCAGCCAAAAAACCTCCCATCGTTAGTTCGACTTGTTTTATCTCTTCTGCATTTAGTTGAGAGCAACATCTGGCTGCTTTACCATACAGTCCATCCTCTTTACTGTAGAGCTCTGACTCCACATGTCATTCCCATCAATGACAGCTTCAAGGCGGCTTGTACTTGCTTTGCTTCTGGCTTTGGATTACAGCATTTAGAAGAATCTACCTGCGCTTGGTCATGAGAGTAGAGCAGAGCCAAGGTGGAGCTCCACCCTCAGACCCTCCCATCAAATCCAGGATGAAACATAAACCAATATGAACGTGTACCACACACGAACACAAGGTGGAGGTGTTGCAGCATATAGAGGCAGGATAAGAGAGTACGGGTTAAGGTAATTCAAGAGTGCTTTCTAGAAGGTAAAGCAGATTGTGTGGCATTTCTTGTTCAAGGAGGCTGAAACTGGATCTCATGTGAAGATGAAACTTGGCAATCATTCTTACTCCTCTTACATTTCATGTCATGTGCTGAAAAAAATTTGGCAGCAGCTGCTGTCACAAAATCATCACAAGAGAAATGACTAAAGATCATCATTCATTGGGTTTTCTTTGCTCAGGTTTTATTTAAACAAAGCAGAAAAAGTAAGGAAATTTGTGCCTGGTGAATTATTTTATTTGATTTAACAAAGCCTCTTGGTTATACTGCTGATCACGTGCCTGACTGGCATATGATGGATGATGTCAAATAAAGGCTACTAAATGGGAAGACGACGCCACAAGAAGACCGTTTCCTCACCTTGTCAGCACCACGGAACAATAGAAAGTCTTCTACAGATTTGCAGTCAAGGTCTTCAGGATGGCAATCTAGAACAGACTGCATGCAACCCATCTGTGGTCTCATAAAGCTGCCAGGAGGCCTGCTGCCATAAAGGACTGAATTGTTAAATTGCCAGTCTTGTTTCTTCAGAGTTAAATCATCTTATCCAACAAATGACACCAAACAAGAGTCCAAATATAGAATAAGCTGTTTGGCATTGGCAGAGAAGATTTGGCAAGTTTTTTCATGGGTGCACTCCACGTTCTAGACTCTGCTGCTCATCCTACAAATGCATGAAGGACGGATCACTGCCACTCTTACAAGGTAATACATTTTGTAAACTGCTACGTATTACTTCAGACAATATTTAGTAAAATTGTAAGTAACTCAAATCTGTGTAAGAGTTTATAATGTTCTTCCTTTGTTCACACTCTACCAAGATTCAGCCTTGTAGTTTTTCTTGCTGGCATATAAACAAACAGGTGATGAGCACATACCTCCATCTCAGTTCTCACCTTAGTGAAAGATAAACCCAACAAAGTGCTGTGATAACCCAGGATGTAGCATCTCTCCTCCAAACTGGGACAGGCTCCAGCTCCCCATGACCCTGCAAACAGACAAGTGGGTATGCATAATAGATGTTTAGATGGCTGGAAATTTCTGAATCAATGCTCATTCAAACTCAGCCTGCCTCACACTTGAGAGGAGTGCTATGTTTAGTTTGAGTTCCCAGGATGCTGAATAATAGACCCCACAGCCCAGTTTCTTAAGAGAAAGGGTCACACCCAAAATGGGTCACAGTTCAGCTGGCGACGGGTCCTTTCAGGGTGAGAATGCTGGTGTGCTTTAATGAGCCTGGATCCCACGCTGAGGGGATTACAGTCACTGTCTCTTGGCCTGGAAAAGTCCTTCAAGCTCAACTTGCAGCTATTTGGCCAAATCTCTTTTTTTATAGCTATCAATTTCTAATACTTTAATAATGCCATCCTGTGCATCGCCTCAACATCAAACTTTGACATCGTCACTGTTTATATAATAATTCTGTAAATACTTTTTATAGAATAAAACAATAGTTTCAGATTCAAATTGCGTTACAAAAGAAAAGTTGTGGGTTTGGTTTTTCAGTTTCAGATGACTTGTTTACAGTACTGTATTACTGGGTTTCTTCATCAATAAATTGTGTTATTTACCTTACTGGAATCAATAAAAAGGGTGCAACTAACTTTGTTGCTGTGGTTAAAAAAAGATAGAAAAATAAATAATCGAGTAGTGACAAGATCATTTTAAAAAACAGATACTTTACTATGCAACAAGAAGCTTCTACGCAAAATTCACTATAAATAATAAACTCAGTCTAACCATCTGTCAGTTTGTCGAGAAACAAGCATCATGGTGTTCATATGTCCAACAGAAAACAATTAGAACACCTTGAAATATATTGGTAGCTCTCTGAAAGCAGCATCCACAGTCACAATTGGTTTAATTTAACACAAGGTAGAGGACAGGAACCATCTGGCTGAGGATCAGGCAAACAGCATGGAGCAGGAAGAGATAGGGGATTAGGACTGATTTAACTCCAGTAGCAGCTAAAACAACAAAAACCCATCACACATGTGGATGGGACAGGATAAAAGTTTCCAGCTTCTTACTCTTTTTCTATGTCCACAAATATACATTGAAAGCAAGCAGTGAGAAAAACCGGCTTCCCCCTTGGAGGAATAACAGAGGCCAGCCTCCTTTTGTTTCCTCTCCCTGCTCTCCATCCTTCCTTCCTTACTTTTTGTATCCTACATGCGTTGGCATATTTCTTCTTGCTTGTACACGCTTCGGGATCGGTTTTCGTGAGGAGTTCAGATTGTATGTATTGATATTTTTTTGGCCGCTAAACAAACGATAAAAAGAAGCACAAAAAGCCCATTACATTATCCACCTGCGCAGCCAAGATAAATGAGTCACTGTGTTTTCATAATGGAGTAAATAATAAGTTAATGGAAGGAGGCTCAGAACCTTGCATGCTCGCCACATAAAACCTCAGTCTGGGCTTTTTGTCTATTCAAAGTATAAACACAATAATTGAGTGACACATCCATTTTTCTGTTTATGGGCAGATTGCATAAGAACACAGATGGTAAAAGAGCTGTTGTGAAAGGCCAGAATTAGAAACAGAAAGGTGAATGCAGAGGAAGTACAGAAGTCAGAAAGATTTAGAGGATTAAGATCCACTCCATCGACTATCAGAAATGTTAAGAGTAACAAAGAAGCCTTCCTGGGTTTTGCTGTTGTCACTGTTGTTTTTGACAACTTGAATATCATGCCTTTTATTTATTTTTTTTTTATTTATTTTTTTACAAAACTCAACTGAGAGGAGTTCATGACATCTCACCCGTCTGGTGGGGGAGGGTGCAGGTATTTGTGTTTGCGTGTGTGATTGATGTACTACTGTGAGTGCTTTCTCTCTGGTCTTGACATCTAAAAGTTGCTTGGTATGAGCAATATACCAGATCATTCACACACTCCGTTTGTGCACGTGGAAAGGATCCATGTCCGAAGGCGCCTCTTCAAATGTTTAGGGGAACTTTTCAGATATTTGATATTTCTTTTCCAAAACACGTTACTTGACGCTGAGAACAGCTGCCATCTTTGCTTGGGGACACCTTAGATTCTTTGTGTGTGTGTGTTTGTGTGGGTGCCAACATTCACAAGAAAGTGATGAAAGTGAGTCACTTTTAACTCATACCTGCTTAGCTTATTGGTTGAAAGACAATACCATAAAAGATACATGAGTCATCCAGAGTAAAAAGCTCCCTTATTCTGATAAATGTTAATTCCAATCAGCAGAACCACTGAATTTTAGACCTGTAGCATCAACTGGCAAAATCACACATAATTTTATAGAAAACATCTTTCATGCACTGATTTTGGTTATATTTGTATGTATGAAGAAGTAAGCTGTAGTAAGTTAGAAGAACATTTTCTTGAATATTGTCACCCATTCTGCAACCTTCTAACAACAACACCCATAGCAAGGGAGAGACCTCGCTGTTGGACAGCAGCACTGAAGTTTATCATAAAAGCTGCTATAAATTTTCGCAGCTTTGAAAACAAAACAAAAAAAACGTCACTGAGGGGTCTTTAAGATAATTTTGCTGTTAAAATTGCCATGCTGGCTATTTGGTAACAGGTTTTTTTTTTACTGTGTGATGCTCTGGTGGGACAGTGTAAAAGTTGTGAATTGCATTGATTTCACACTCCATGAATGAGATTTAAGACCACCTGAGGTTTCTTTAAAAGTATTGCAAGTTTTAGTAACCAGCCTCCCCTGTTGACAGAACAAACATCATGATTAAGTCCCCTTGAAAGCTGCTTTTCTCATGGTATGGCCAGTAAGAAAGCCAATTAGTCACAATTTGACTGGTTGGAGACTATCTGTGACAAAGTGTATCATAAAGAAGAAACTGGAGAATTTAGAAGAAGACTCACAAGAAGGTCCCAGAGGGACCAAGTTTGTGCTCACAGAGACAGAGACAGATTTAGATACTTAATTTGAAATCCATTTTGGGACCAAAACACACCCTCTACTGTTGTAACATAAATGTTTTCAAATGAGACAACGGGCCAAAGCTTAACCAGCATAACGCTGTGTCAGATTGAGATTGTAATCAATACTTTTTATCACAACTTGTTTAGACTACTGCACTGCACTTTATGTTAGGCCTAGTCAGACGTCACTCGACCACAGTTGGTTTAGTATGCTGCTACTTGACTTTGAACCAGCACAAAAAAAAAATGAGAGCCCATTAATCCAGTTCTAGTATCACTTCATTGGCTTCTGGTTCATTTTATTTTAGGATTGATTCTAAAATTATTTTATTTGGCTTTAAAATGTGTTTATGGCCCCACAGTGTCTGATCTACTTCAGCCACACGCACCCTCATGCTTTCTCACTTTGGCAGATCAGTTATTATTAGTCATCTCCAAGACAAAAATGAAACTTTGAGGTGGCCGTGCATTTTTACTGTCCCAAAAGTGTGGAGCTGTACTTTGCACATTAGACAGGCTGATTAACTTCTTGTTTCTAAGTCTTCTCATACAACACATTTATCTTTAACTCTGTTTGAGGTGCTGGCTTTTATACTTTGTTTCTATTGTTTTACTTTATTTGTTTTATTGTTTTAAAGTTTCACTTTGGTATTTGTACAGAACTTTGCCAAATTTGTTGTTTTTAAAGTGCTTCATAAATAAAATTGAATTGAATTGGAAGGGTACATTCATTTATAGCATTGAGTTCTCAATGTTTGGATCTGGAAGTTAAATTGAACCCATCCACTATTAATATAATTAGTTACACTTGTGTTGTTATCCAGATACATACAGGATACCTTCAATGTATCATTATTGTTTATTACGATATCAATATGAGTGCAACTCCTTCCTCCATATTTGTTTCCTTTAAAAACAGAAGCTTGGGAGTCTGTACTCTTTCTGAAAAGCCCAGTGCACTCTGATTGGTCATCTTTACTTATCTGAACAAAACCATTTAATCATTTTGCAACAGCTTGGTAAAATATAGAAAATTGAGAGAACATTTCAATCAACATGAATTAGCATGTGTCCCACCACTAGATGAGTCCTCAACTTTTTGAAATTGCTCTTCAGAAAATGAGAAACTCTAAAATATATAGTTTTTTTCTTTTTGCTGTGCAGATACTGGTGCAGGTGATAGTGTGAGAAATCTTGACAAGTTAGAAGCACATGAAGATTGTGTTTGAGTTCAACTAGTATAGATTCAAATTCCTATTGTCCCAGTCCTTTCTTTCCTTAACAAAATGTTCTAAGAAAACAATGTTTGGTGACATCTGCCAGATCAGCACTCAGAATGATGAGTTGCGGAAGAATAAGTGGATGGGAGGAAGTGTGGGAGAGGATGAGAGGAAACGACCTTACAATTATATTTTTCCAGGAGAATGACAAAGTTAAAGAAATGGAAAAGACTGATCACAAATCAGGAGGTTTTTGTGTTTTATTATTTTATTTTATCTTTTTATGCTCAGCTCTATGAAGACATACCATGACTTTCTTTTACATTGTCCACAAAACTGCACGAGGAAATGTCCTGATTTTGCATGAATGGAGTAATATAAACACACAGTCAAATAAGCTCACAATACACATGCATGTGCAAAGAAATGTGGAAAGTCTTGACCCCCTATAATTTCTCAATACATTTTTATTAGTGGAAAAGGGTACAGCAATTTATGGAAATATCTGCAAATATGATTTGAAATGCAGTACATAAGGCAAAAACTGAATTTATTCAATTCAAACAAGTTTGAAACCTATTTAATCCAAGCTTTATTGATATTTAAATCCTCTTCTGGAATTGTTCTCCAGGTTTCTTGAAGGACTTTCCAAAGCTCCTATTCGGATGTTGGCTGCCTTTTGTGCTGTTTCCTGTCAAGCTGATCCCACACTGCTCTAATAGTGTTAAGGTCTGGGGAGATTTAAAGATTTGTGTCTGTAGAAGAGTACCTTTCCTAAGGACATTACTTTCAGATACTTCAGATAGTTTTCAGCTTATAGCTCTGTTGGAATTTACCTTGTTGGTGCAAAAAAACTATTTCATGTCTGTCAAAATGGGTTCTTTGGCATTTTTCATAGATGCAACAACAGGAATGATAATCACATCCCTTATTAGTTGCTAGAAACAAAGATGCTAAAGAAAGAACTTAAAGTAATTTTTTTTAATGCTTTAATGATTCAAAACAAAACACAAATCACAGTCTTCTGATCATGATCATGTACACGGACGGAAATTTGTGAAAAAGAGGCTAATTAAAAAAACTGAAAAGATCTTCACAAAGCCTGGAGAAATATTGCTCAAGACCACCTTTAAAAAAAAGTCTGGTTCCTTGAAAGTATATTAAGAAACGAAGGATGCCTGTGACTTTAACACAGTACTGTACATGCATAGGTGCAGTAACGCACGTGAATTGTGCACAAGTCACACGTCCCATTTTGCTGCTCCTCCCCCCCCTTCATGGCATGTTCACCGACACGTATGCAGTCATGCACACAACACTATCATCCCAAGCACAACATCACACTTTCAACATAGGTTTGTTTTGCATTCATTTCAACTCTTCCACTCCACCACCGTGACAAAGGTCAGTCCACAAACATAATGGCTGCTGGCAGCTATAGTGGCCTGACTCACAACCAAACCATCTCACCCTGCAGCTTATCAGGCAATTTAACTTCGTTAAATGACTTCTAAGCAAAACATCGTCTGATACGCTGCATCGGTTCGTCTCACAAAAACAAGAGCTGACTCATGTCACTCTCACCAAGCTGGACTTATTTATAGCACAACAAACTATTCATACGTGAGATCAGTGATGTGCGCAGGACATGGCAGATTAACTCGGTGACGTGCTGTCACAACTTTGTGGTTGGTTAGTTTTCAGACATTTCTGTGTTCAATACTTGACCTTAAGGACAGACGAGACTTGTTTGCGAGTTTAAAAACAGGGCAGATGTTACATATCATGTGCTGCACCCAGAGCTAATAGGTAATCTCTTTTGATGAAGCTTTCCTGGTTCTTTTCCCATGCAACCTCTAACTGCATTATCTACTGTGATATAGTTTCTCAGCATTCAATCTACTGACCAAAAGCGGTTTTTGGGCTGTGTAAATGTGAACCCTTGACTTTTCTTTTCCTGTTTTTTTTTCCTTTGAAGAAGAAACAAGACAAAAACAGTATGCGGCAAAAAAAACGTGATCAAAGCATCTATCTATTTACAGCTGAATTTCACACACACTGCTTAAACAGATTCCCATGAGATAATCAGACTATCTAAGCCAAGAACCAACGTATAAATCTGAACCACTTATTCTAGTTAACCAATATCGATAGATAAAATCCTGGAATTGAAAATGCATAAAATTCCTGTAAAGCTTACATTTCACTTTAACAAGCCATCATGAGGACATGCACACAAATCTGTATGTGTTGATATGAAAATCATAAAGCTCCAGTCCTCTCACTACATTTCAAAGTATCTCTTATCTGCAGCTTAACTTACAGAAGTAAAACAAGTTTGTCTTGTCCTTTTAAAAAAGACAACAGTGGGCTTGGGATGTTAGGGTGGGACAAGGGTCTGAGCAATATAGGAAAGAGCCGGTTGTAAAGTTGAACCAATTAGGAGGCCATTATTGAGAATCATAAACAAAAACTGGGGTCAGAAGGTCAACCTGCAACCCAAATGTGAAGTGAGCTAGATTCAAATCAACTATTGTTGGCTTTGAAAATGTAAAATTTAGTTTATAACTGCATTTTACTCATAAAAGAACTTACTAAAGAACTTATTCAGAGCTGAAGCTCTTCATGAATCATGCCATTGTTCAGTTATGTGTTACTTGTTCATCACTCTATAATGTGAGCATTAAACTTGTAGAAGACAGCGGCGCCCAATGCTTACATGTTCTGGGGAAACTATCACCAGCTCTGTTTCTGTGTTGAGCTGTATCGACAATACTGACCAAGATTTTATTATGCCTCTGGTCATGAAGATGTTTTAATGGAGCAGCGGCTTTTTAATGGGGTAAAAATGATCTCTGGTCATTTTTATTTGCTTGCTTCCATAACTGCAAGAGGCTGTGTTTTTGCCGAAAGACATTTATCTGTTTTATCTGGCAATTCAAAGTGTATAAATGACATTGGCTTTGCAACTAGGAAGTAACAAAGAACGCTACTAAACACAAACAGATCTTTCAGGGACGGCATGCCAGATGGGAAAAGAGAAGATGCTGGTTGGAACATTGAGCACTTTCATGGGACAAAGAATATTGTGTTGGTCATAAATAAACATATCACACAAAATAAGGAGATTTGAGTTTGGTCAATCATTTCTCCCATTTAATGATACCAACTGGTGTTGTATTATACATTGCTGGAAAGCCTGATTAGTGAGCAATGAGCAACACGGCTAACAAAACTCTCTTGTTTTGAGTTGCTTTGTGGATTTGATCATCGCAAACTTCCAGAGTAAGAAGGAAATTTTTACTCTGTCAGCAACCTCAGTAGCATGTTGAAGATGCAGACACAGCAGCCACAACAACCTGGCATCTCCTCCTCATGCTGGTCACCAGCCTAACAATATCTAATCAGGGATTTTTGGCTTTACTTAGATGTACAATCTCCCACAGAGCAGGTTCAAAGCAGCATAATGTCTTGAACTTTACTTTCACGCAGCCCACACCTTTGCAGTGCTATACACACAACATTCAGTAATTAGATTCCCAATTCATGCCAACCAAAGCTTGAGTCGATATAACCTATGACTAATGTGATTGTTGTTGGAGAAGAAATGTGTTTCAGTTTAAATCTTTCTTAATCTTTGGGGACTACATGGTTGATCTATGGTTATATACAACTTCAAACATCCCTGTTAATGTGTTGATCGTTGAGTTGTGTCTTTTGGTTTGATCCACAGAATTAGCTAAAGTATTCCTATATTTTCAAGAGAATGGCTATCAGCAACTTGTTAAAGCATTTGTCTTTCTCTGATCCAGTATTTCAGCCTTGTACCAGTAAAATGTTAATGGAAATGTGTGGACACGTAATTATTTTTTTACTCTATTTTTGTCAATAACAAAATGTCATGCTCTTACATAATGTGTGTGGTTCACCTTTGAAACACCTTGTGAAAAACATAATATATTTGGTTATTACTTGGTCTGCCTGCTTTCTCTTTCTTTCATCCTCCCTATTGTCTCCCTCTTTTGCTACAGGAATGAATCACTCCCATGAGTGGAGCCAGAGAGGCACTTCACTCTAAAAAACAAGTGAGCTCTTCCCTCCCTTTGGCATTTACTGAAATGCAGTTTGCAGCCCAGATTCAGGTCACAAACTCATTCTGATATATGAAAACCTCATGTCCCTTTGTGCTGATATTTGTGTGACAATTATTAAATCCAACCAAAGGATTACAGGCTCATCGAGTAACTGACGCCGTCTTCCGTCTTATGAAATCAAGTCGGATAAACTCAGAGACGCTTGGCCGTCTGCCTGGAAGTAAAGCTGTTTGTTTGCTGAAAACTTGACAGATCTGGGATGTAGTGTTTCCACCAGACATAAATGATAAGTAACTATTTTAAAACAACACACTTGGTCATACTGGAAAATTGCCTAACCCACAAATATCTCTTCTTCATGTTGTATCCGTTACATAACTTAACTACACATCCCAGCAAAACCTATTTCAATTTATCTTAAAATGGCAGGATACGTGATCAGTGAGAAAAACTTTCTAAACTGGCTACGATTTAGAGCTAAACAGTGAGAGGACCCTTCCCACTGTGTCCCAAAACACATTAGAAATCCAAGACGAAGTGGCAGGAATAACTGGACAACGTACAAACGCAGACAGGCAGGAATGTTTGCTGCAACTCGTTAGTGACGCACTATTTGTTGTTGTGCCGGGCTGCAGTGCACTTAGTGTGGGAGAGGGACACTTCTTGCACTTGTTGGGGGAGAAGGGGGGGGGGGGGGGGGAGCAAAGGGAGGGGTTTTTTTCTGAGCCAGAGAGGGTTTTCTCTTTTCGTTTCCTTCCTTCCCTAAAAAGGCGAGCAAACCCCCAGAGCCTCCTACTCTGA